>CAUYSK010032511.1:0-29548 GCA_963575035.1 Avahi laniger | reverse complement strand
CCCTCCATCCTTTCTGCTCTCACCCCCTTTCTTGGAGATTATGCAGATTCAGGGAATTGAAAAGTTTTCTTTTCAGAAGTTAAACCACTTTTTAATGGGGTTGTTCAATTTTTTTCTTGCTGATTTTTCTCAGTTCTATCTATATAGATTCTAGTTATCAGCCTTTTGTCTGATGTGTAACATGGGAATATTTTCTCCCATTCAGTAGCTTGTCTGTTTGCTCTCGTGATAGTTTCCTTGGCTATGCAGAAGCTTTTTAATCAGATCAGGTCCCATTTATTTATGTTTGTTGTTGCTGTGATTGCTTTTGGGGTCTTCTTCATAAATTCTTTCCCTAGCCTGATGTCTATAAGTGTTTTTCCAACAATTTCTTCTAGAATTCTTACGGTTTCATGCCTTAGATTTAAGTCTGTTATCCACCGTGAGTTGATTTTTTTGTGAGAGATGAGAGGTGTAGATCCGGTTTCAGTCTCCTACGTGTGGCTGGGAAAGTAAATGGTGCTGGGAAAATTGGATGGGTTCTTAATTGTGCTTATTTTTCATTGCTTCAGGTGAAACTTAAAAGACTAGTGGAAAAAGTTAAAGAAATGTGAACTGGCTCACAGTAGGAAAGTTTACCAATGCTCAGAGCACCGCCGTGTGAGACAGTAAATGGCAGAGCGAGAGCTGACAGCTGCTTGCTCTGTGGACGGGATACTCACCTGGGAAGCGACATTAGATGATCCCTGGTTCCCTAACAGATTCTGGGTAACTAAGCATAATTGAGCTGCTTTATGGAGTTTCTCTGTCATCTTAGGTGAGGCTAAATGGCTGAGAAGTTTGGAAATTAGTAACAATAATAGGAAAAAAGCAAACTTGAACAAAGACGTGCCCCTCCAGGTGGAGGGCTCATCCTACTGTTGTTTTTGACAAAGGCAGGCTGGAGGAAAGCTAACCGGCAGGAGTCAGGATTTGAGAAAATTTCTACAGCCTTTGAGAGAAGAATGAAATAGATCCCTTAGTACAGGCAATAATTTGATCAGTGTCTAAACGGAAGAGGATTCTTTCATGCACGAAGCTCCTGGTCTATTTGGCAAAACCTGCCCAGAAACTGACTCATATGTCAGTAAGAATAAGGACATCCTTAGACAGTTTTATAATGTCAAGATTAGGGCTAGTTTCAATCTCCGTGGAAGCCTCAGAGTCTAATCTATAAAATGGCAAGCATTTGAATGTAATTCTTTTATTTGAATATATAACTTTATTCATTGAGTATTGTTTCTATAAAACATTTTATTTCAGACTGCCTAATTTACAGAGAGAGTTTAGATAATGAGACAAAAAGTTTTAGTATTAAATGTGATGTTTGCACGTGAGTTAGGCCTTATCTTTAGCACGCCTCATTGAGTTCATGTTTGCAGTAAAGATGAATAAGTTTTAAAAGAAGAAGCAGCTTTCACTAGTGCTTGTCAAATTGACCTTCTGAGTGGTAGGGCCATTTTTTCCTGCAGCCCAGAAAATTAGTAGAATTACATATTTCCATTGTGTTAAATACCATACCACATTTCCTTATTAAAGTTTTTAGAGCTCAAAATCTCTATTTTCTCCTCCATTTGTGCCTATTGACATCCTCTTTCTCAAGATCTATTTCAAATTATTCCTGTTTCACTCAATGACAAGAAAAAATTATCGAGTGCTGTCAATATATGGAGTTTTACTGATTGTTTAAAAAAAAAAATAAAGTGATTTTTGCTCTTGTAGCAGATACTGACCATGCCTGTGCATGTCACTGTGGGTCTTACCATTTTTATGCACAATACACAATGGCCCTATTTCCTACAGCCTGAGAGTTTTTCTTTCTTTTGCACTTTGAGCCTATTAAGTCTTTGAACACAACAGGCAAAACCATCCGAGATATTATCATATCCCAGGAGCAGTTCTCAAACTATGACTAAAGGGAGTTGGAACATAAATACTTCAGCACTTTCAGAGGAATAATTCCAAGGCTTTTGTTTATTATATGTGGTCTGCCTGATTTCCCAGAATGATGAATCTCTAGTTACCTACGGTGGCACGTGGTTTGATAACACCCTTGATTGGCTTTCTTCTATTCCTTTTCTCACCTTCTTGCTTCCCTACTGGTGTTTTCTGTCATCACCATCCCAGTTTCAAGTGAAACCCCTTTCGCTGGAATCCTCATTTCAGATCTTGGGGGAGGGGACAAGACGAACTAAGACTGCTCTGTAGGTAGAGTAGAAAGAAGAGAAAGTCACCTGTTGGGAGATAATTCTCAATTGATCTCTCACATTTTAGTAAGTCTAGTGAGTAGAAACACTGACTTTGTTCCAGACGAGGAAATATAAATGGGACATTGAGGCAACATGGTGAAAATAAGTCCAAAAACAATCATCTGAAATTCAGATTATTATGTAGGAGTTCGTATGCCTTACTGATTGGACTTCATAAATCTTTTCTCGATCCCACTAATTCGATGTGGCATCATGTCTCCCTTGAATCCCAAGAACATTTTACATTTAATGCTCTCATATACACTGTGTGATATCTAAGAGCTAGATAGTCCTTAATTCATTAGAATTGCAATGCCATAAAACTGGTCACTTATTTACCATGTCGCAGGTATATATAGTTGCATGGTCATGTAATTATTTGAAGTTACCACCTGATATGAATTCAAAAGTCTTATGCTAAAGGAATAAAATTAACTAAATTATAATTTCATTTGAAAGCATATTACATTAATTGCTAATCCAAATTTCACTATTTTTAATAATTACTATCAGATATTTTATTTTTAAATCTAGGATTTACCAAATATTCTTATATTTTAAAATTCCCTATTTTGTACTGCTTTGTCATTTAATTTTCTATAAAGAAGAGCACAGCAAAATATTTAGATGAGGCATTAATTTCTAAAGCTCTAGTGATATAAATTATCTTTTAAGTGGTTCTTGAGTAAAAGCTTGTACAGTTCTATGTGTTCTTCTCCTAAATTGACAGTTATTTTTAACAGATTGTCTCAGGAAGGACAATTTGATATTTTCTCACTCGATAAGGGAAAAGAAAAAGTGGATATCTAGCTTGTTATTTCCCGATAAGATTTTGCAGAAATCTATTAACATT
Organism: Avahi laniger; assembly: GCA_963575035.1. NCBI lineage: Eukaryota > Metazoa > Chordata > Mammalia > Primates > Indriidae > Avahi > Avahi laniger. The sequence goes on along the minus strand of CAUYSK010032511.1, from coordinate 26,428 downwards.
TATCATCAACTTTAAATAAAGAATTTGTGTTTTAAAATTCATTTAGTCCTCCAATCTGTAACAAATATTAAGTACCATCCACGTGCAGAGCAACATAGCAGATAGTGGAAGAATAATTATATAAAAACATCATATAAAAGTGGGGTCGGTACACTATGGTTCATTAGCCAGATCCGGCCTCTGCTGCCCATTTTTGTAACTAAAATTTTAGTGGAGCACAGTCACGCACATTCATCTGCATGCTGTCCGTGCCGCTTTACCATCGTGATGATGTAATTGAGTATTTATAGCAGAGACTGTATGGCCCCCAAGAACTAAAATATTTATTATCTAGTGCTTTATAGAAGAATTTCACTGACTCTCAATAAAGAATGTTACTTCAGTGTAACAAAAAATATAAATCCATATATTTAATGAGATGATTAGGATTAGACCAGGAAAAGTACTTTTTAAGTTTGGATATTAAAAAAAATGTAACACCTGATAAGCTTACAAAGGGAATAAAAAAAGCAGCAAATAACGAAAAGCTAAAATTTACAATCCTGAGTAATGAAGTCATTTCTCGTTAGTCCGTCACTCGCTTCTTCCTATTAATTCAGTGGCAATAATCCAAGTGGGGGTTTTTCTGTCCCATTGTTTCCAACATCTGGCGAATTCCCAGGAGGGTGATAATGAAGCCATCAGCTATGCTCAGGCCTCCGTTCAGGAGCAGCAGGTAATAGAAAGCTTCTGATTTCACCTGAAAATTCATAACTACACTGGATTGTTATGAAATTTAAAATAAACCCTTTTTTATATTACCATTTTTATAGAATTTACATTTCAATTACCTTCACCTGGCTCTTTCCCAGCATAAAGAACATCTACAACTAGTCAATGAGTCCCTTCAAGACATTTAAAAAAACCTATGGGCTTATGTATCATTCTTTGCTGAATTCCAAGTGGAAGAGGCAAGCCCAGCAATAAAGCACTGTCGGTTTGCGGGTTCCGTCTCAATCAGGTGCAGCTCTTACAGCAAGATATTCCAGATCTGGATTCCCTGTAAACCTGCACAGGCAGCCCAGGCAGCCACAAATTCAGTGCGAGTTTATTGGAAATAAGAGTTCCACCTGCTTCCCAGAGCATTTTCCTCCAGTTCTTTTCCTGCAGTTCGTGCAAGATTCACGTTGCTCATTCACTGGGTTCATCCAATAAATCCCCAGTGAGCATGAACATAACTGGCAGTGAGAACAAATTAAGCCTAAATAAACCATGAATGCTCTGGCTACATCAGTTAATCAGATGAACCAGCAGAGACCTGAGGTGAAAGATAAATTTTGATGATGAAAGAGGTGATAAAACCTCTGGACTACGGTACTGTGGGAAGATTCAACCTATGTTTGGTGTCACCTTGAGGAGCTATAAAAGCAGAATGCCCTCTTTGGGCATCAGAGACTTAGACTGGGGTTTAGAGGCATTGGCAACAAGAAGGGAGCACGTGTGCGAGACACAAGGAGCTTTGCGTTGCTTGGTTTTTCAAAATTAATACTGAAGAGTGACTTCAGTGGGGGCACACACACTTTGGATTTGGGCTGGCAGTATCAGAGGCATGAACAGTGGGTCTTTGGGAATCCAAATGACCATGCTATCTTATAATTAAGTCACAAACACGTGCATCTGCGCATCTGTGAGTTGTGGGTTGTGGTAGCTTTTCCTGCAGTGCACTGCACTATATCAAATTTCAAATAAAAGGATGACTGAGTTTTTTATATTCAGTTATATAACCACCATTTGCTGTGAGGTGGCTACTCCCAAAGATTTATGGTGCCTAATATCTGGTATGGAAGACTTTGACCCTGATTTACAGTTAGATCATGGACCAGTTACTTCAATCTTAATCTGGATATCGAGACTAATAGCATCAACTTACCTGTGCCATGTGAAAGAGATATCCTTGTTGGCCACGTTGAACCACATTGCGTTAGAGTTCTAATGTTAAGGGATACACATCTTCAATGTGCAAAAATTGAAAATACTAAAGAATCGTTAGTTGAGTTATTTTTCAACAGAGGGTAGGAGTAAAGAGAAAGCTTCCCTTTCCCCTTCATAAGGCTTGCTGAAAAATCAACTCATGAAAAGACAGATTAACAAGAGAAAAGGTGCACGAATTTATTACTACCATGCACACAAGGAGAATCACAGAGCGATTGCCCAGTATCCCAATGTGGTACAGATGCTTATGGATCCTACTTCTTGGGAGAAGGGAGAGGGGAAGTGTGGATGATTTTAGGGGATACTAAATGACTTTTAGGGGAATTCGATGGACACGAAGAACACAGAATGGTCTAACGCAAGACCCAGACTCAAGGAAGGAGCCAGAGGTAATTGTTTTCATCTTTGGTGAGTCTGGAAACTTTAGCCTGTGCTTTAGGATAGGTGGAGAATTGAGGACGGGGTGGGGGAAGGAAAAACAATTGTTCCCCTGGGTGGGTCTGTTCCACTTTTATGTAGATAGAGGAAAAGTCTCCTCTAGCATCTGCTGATCTCTAAGGCCTTTAATTAAAATACTCGTTATACTAGGGATCCATATTTTGGGGTGAAGTTCCCTGAGCTCCTCAAGGAGAATCAATTGTTTCCAATACTCCAAGTAAATACTGTTTACTGCTATCACCACAAATATGTCTTACTGTTTTCTGTGTAAAATTTTTAATATATTTCCATTTCACACATGAAAGTAAATTTCTGATATTTCATTGTTATTTGCTCATTTAAAAAATTCAAATGTGAATCTATGTTTTTCCTTTGGGCATTTTCTGTTTGAAATATAGAATTTCTTTAAATTCAAGTTCTCTATTTGAATCCCTGGTTCTACTGCATTCCTGTAACCTTGACTTCAATGTGGTCTTATAGGAGATAAAGAAAAATATTTTACTGTCTGCTGTTCTTTGGTCATTTTCTTTTAAGTTATGTAAGTCCTTCCTAGCTTTGAGGATGCAATGGAAAATTTTACAACTCCAAACAAGTGTGACCTTCTGGTTAGGAGTGACAAATTAATGGAAAAAAAAAATTGTGAGATATATTTCAGATTTACTTACCATATGCAATAACCAAGTTTATTTAGCTTCTCGATCTTTTTAATGAAATGGACTTATGGCTATTTTGAGACTTAATGATCACTTGTCTAATTCTTCGAATTTTCCCTCACGTTGACTTAGTGAACGTTATCTCATGGGTCTTGCACTTTAGTCTGGCCTTATAGAACAAGACCGGGCTCTGAACGTGAACTCTTCTGACTCTGTTTCTCCATTTGAAATCCTCTCTCGCTGCCACCATCCCGCCACCACACGCCCCAACTCCTGCACACACGGCGGGCGGTGGTCTTCGACTTACCTGTCAAATCCCAGGGTCAGTGTTTCTTCTTCTTCTCAAGTCTTTCCTGGGTCCACAGCCGATGTGGATGTTTCTTCTCTGTTACCATCTGTTTATGTACTGCCCCCCTGTAATGATCACATCTGGTGATATTATTAACACTTGGGTTCTCATTTGTTCTCTGTATGTCTCGAAAGCAGGGGCCACTCATGATTTATCATGTTGGTACCCACAGCACAAATTACAGTGCCTGTCACAGAGCGAGATCTTGTTAAGTTGATACAGGAGGAATACGTGAAGGAGGAATGAAAAGACTGTGCTATGATTTTGTGGCAGCCGGGGTCCTATGTTCTTTTCTGTCCCAGGTCATTGACTACTCTGATCTTAATTTTCATTCTGGCAATTTCCGTGACTCTTGTAAAGAAGTGTGCATGTGTATGCACAAGTGCATGCGTGCAAGTCCCGTGATTCAATTCGCTGAGGAAACAGCTGTAACATTATAATGAAGCATAAGTGTAGCAGTTTTATATAGGGCAAAAGGCAATTTGGAAGCTTTTGGTGATACATTTCTAATAAAAGTCACTGTGATCATTTCTACCAGATGAGGAGACTTTCTCTCTAGGCCTTTTTACTTTGACCTAAGGGTTCATCATATCTGATAAAAGGCGATAAAAGAGCAGACTTTGAAATAATCCCAGCTACACGATGTTAGGAGATGAATAGCTGGCCATGTCCTAAACCGGAGGTTAATTGCTCAAACACAAAACATCCTAGGGGAAAATGAGGCTCAGAGGTATGATCTTTCAACCCTGGGGTGTTGAAATCCCAGTTCTTGTCATCAGATATTCTAATTACATGCTCTGTGAAAGAACTTCTTTATCATGAAAAATTTGAAATCCTCTAATTAGCTAGGATTTAAAAAGCAAACAGAAAATTGAAATGTCAAAGGTCAATACAAATAAAAGCAAGACCACACTAAGCCTGGAATGAAAAGGAAGCAGGAATCAGAGAGAATCAGAGTATGCAAAAAGAGCTAATTAGCAAAATTCAGTCTTTAAAACAACTAAGGTAGCAATTATCAATGATAATATAATACATAGAGCTTCATGGTTGTGATGGGTCAGAAAAGCATAGCGTTGTGTTTTAGCAGGGCCTCTCAACATGCCTCAAATTCTTGCATTATAAAGAAATGACAGAGCTGAAACACTGCATTTTTATCCATAAACACAATCTTTGTTTTAAAATAGTTTGATTTTTAAAAATATACTTACCGTTTGTGAGTTTGGTAATATGGTACAGTAGATTATTTTTATGATATAGAATCTCATAGATTCTAAATCATTATCACCCTTTAGCAGTTCTTCAGATTGTCTGGCAGGATTCTTGTTCCATCCTCAGTTCACTTCCTCTCTTCCTTCTCAACATATACATCGGCTTAGTCTCTATCATGAATATGAATTAATTCTCTTTCTCCTTTAGAGGTTTTTGAAGAAGGAAAACATAGAAAATGTCCAAATTTATGTAACAGCTTCCTAACTAGACTCCTTATATGCAAATTCACACTTGCTCTCTTGCAACCAGAGTTTTTATGAAAACCTTATCAGATCGCTGCTTCACATAAAATCCTTTAGAAGTTCTGCAACTGTGTTTAGCATGAACACCGATGACTGCCATCTTCAGTTACTAGTCTGGTCCAGCCGCCGTTGTCATCCTTTGCCCAGACGATTTCACTGGGTTCATAACTTGTCTTCCAGGTTCCCCACTTGCCCTGCAGTATCAGTGCTCCTGAAGGCAGCCACAGTGATGGAGAATTGAAGCTTCCGCGGGTTTCCCATTTCATTATAACTCGAGACCTCACCTCGTACTACCCTGGCGTTGTCCAAGCCGCAGTGTCCTCTGACTCCCCCCAAAATGCCCAGCTCCTCAGGCCTCACATCTTTTGCACTGACCATTACTCTGCCTTGGAACGGCTTTTCACAACCGTCCTCATGACTTGTTCCTTTGCTTTCTTCGCTTTTCTGCTTAAATATCCCTTTATGCATGAGGACTTCACTTGCCACCTTATATAAAATAACAGCATCTCCAACCTGGCGCTCCCTGTATCCTTACCTGATCTATTTTTCTCTCATGCATTCTTTCCTGCCTAGTAGGTTTTACACACACGTGTGTGTGTGTACACATTATTTTCTTTCTGCCCTTTGCATAAAAGCAGGAACATTTTGTTCCTGGTAAATAATGTGTTTGATAAATTTTTGAGTGAAATAAGGACACTGTAAAATTTGGTTCTTCTTTTTTCCCTCTGACTTATTTATACTTAGTATTTGTTTTTACTCTCCAGCAATTAGCTTTTCTGTTTCCTAAACACTGTGAAAATTCACAACTCTCCTGCATCTAGAGCAAACATGACATCTATTGTTAAGTCCCACGTAGGCAAGGGTTGTAGCTGTCCCATCCCATGTTCCATCATCAGTGCTTATCAGAAAGCCTGGAACGTTTTAGGTCTTCAATATTTCTTGACTAAATGACTATATTTTGCTGAAAATACTGTGGAATAATTTGTGATATATTTTTACATAAAATAAATGAGTTACAAAAGTATACACATAATATGACATAATATTTGTACAATAAAATCTGAAACCAGAAGCATTCTCTATGTTCACATGTTTAATGTTTATATAAAGTAAGACTATATTGCTTATTATTAGCTTTTAATATTTAACATGAGTAACTAAATTGGAGAACATAATTACATAGTAAAATTAATGGTAGAATATCTTTTTGTTTTCATATATAAACAAGTACATAAGTATGCATGTATTTTTCATCTTTTAAAAATGAATTGTAGAATATTATAGTCATATATATGGAAGATCATTATTTCATATTAGTACAGAAAGATCTTGCTTATCCTCTTGCTATAAATGCAATATATGATATACCACAGTTTATTGAACTTGTCTCCATTAATGTATGTTTAGATTATTTCCAAACTCATGCTAGTACAAACAATGCTACATTGAACAACCATAAATATGAGTTTTTATACCCATGTAAGTTGAAATCCATAACTATTGAATGAATAAAATTTGATTTAAAAAATAATATAAAAACACTATTGCATAGCATAGTGTGTAGAACGTTCATGATTTATTCATTCGCTCATTCAATAAATTTTAGTTGAGTATTTATTATATGCCAGGCAATATTCTAGTCTTGGATACAATAGAGAATAAAACACACATAACCATTGTTTTTGCGAAGCTTATATTCTATAATGGGGGAGTAAAAATACAGAGCTAACTATAGTTTATGTGGGATAAGTCTACAAAGAATAATAAAGCAGAGCTGGTGGACAGAGAGTGATCAGACAGAAGGTGGGAGAAGATGTTATTGTATATAATGTAACAGAAGTGGACCGTGTTCAGATTTGGAGGTATTGTTTTGGTGGGGCAAAGGGTGAGGTTATATAGAAAAGCTGGGGAGTACTCTTTTTTGGGTAAGTCCAAAACATTGATTAATACATGAATCATTTATGCAATAAATATGTGAAATGTAATTGTGTTATTTAGGTGTTAATGTGTTATGCCAAATTCCCCAGATAATCAGGGCCAAATTTTTGACATAGGAAAAATCATAAGTTCTTCATTTTAGGTTACAAAGAGCCAAACCCATCTATGCTAGTGAGGGTTCCAAAAAGAAACAGAACCAATAGAATATGTACAGATATGTAAGAGGGGATTTCACGTGGCTCACGTGATTATGGAGGCCGGGAAGTCTCACGATACACCATCTGCAGACTGAAGAACCAAAAAAGTGAGTGGTGTGATTCGGTCCTAGTCTGAAGGCCTGAGGATCAGGGAAGCTGATAGTGTTACAATTAAATTATGTCAAAAGTGAACTTAAATGTGGTCAATTCCAAAAAGATGAATTTCAGATTAGAAAACATTATCATTTATAGATAGAAATGACTCATGGAAGGGACACACCTCAGTATCAAAATATCTGACCAATGGGTGTAGGTCTAAGATTCTAGTAACTTAATTCTTCTTGATTTTGAATTCATATAAAATCAAATACCTAGCTGTAGGTAACATATTTTTATGTTGACAATAATGACAAAATATTAAAAGTACCCTTATGTTTAGGTAGTACTTTAGAATTTTTAAAGCAAAATTTAATCTTTAAAATAGCCCTGTGTAGCAGCTATTTTTTCAGTGGAAAAACCTGAATCCAAAAAAATCACACATTAAACATAGGGCTTGATTCTCCTGTTTTATAGTCTTATATTTAACAGTTTGCAACTATGCCAGAATACGTGGTTTCCTCATGTTAATTCCTAAACATATAGCAGTATGTGAACAAAAACAAGAATATGAGTTGATGGAGTACTTAAAGCTAAAATTAGCAAATAATACTTACTAGTATTCGCCACGTACTATTACTAGCCTGAGGACTTTACATGAGTTCTTTGATTCAATTATCACAGCAACTTGAACGGTTAGCAACTGTTATTATCCTACTTATTTAAGAAAAAGCCCCTGAGGTTTAGCAAGGTTGTTATTTGCAAAATGTTGAATGCTTAGTAATGGGGCTGAGATTTGAATCCAGATGTAGTCTGGTTCTTTTTCTTATATTTTTTTTCAGAAAGAGTCTTGCTCTGTTGCCTGGACTAAGTGCCGTGGCATCAGCCTAGCTCACAGCAACCTCAAACTCCTGGGCTCAAGCGATCCTCCTGCCTCAGCCTCCAGAGTAGCTGGGACTACATGCCAACATGCCTACACAGCTAATTTTCTCTAGTTTTGGTAGAGACGTGGTCTCGCTCTTGCTCAGGCTGGTCTCAAACTCCTGACCTCAAGCAATCCTCCCGCCTCAACCTCTAGAGTGCTAGGATTACAGGCATGAGTCACCGCGCCCAGTGTAGTCTGGTTCTTGAGCCCCTGCTGTGGCCTTCTTCTGCCTAGAATAAAGAAGTGAGAAAAAGAATGTAGGCAAAAGGGTCCAGAAAGCATAGACTGCAATTCATTGACTTCATACTTGAACTTTGCCTAACAAAATGTAAGGGTATGTAACAGGAATGCAGAAGCTACAAAGTCAATCCTTGTTTTATCCTGTGAATACATGCTTATCCTCTGATCCTCATTACGCAGGTTCCATTGCTCACAAAGACAGTAAGCTTGGAAGAGGGTGGGCTCTCAATAAAATTCGGAAAGGGGGGTCCCTCTAGGTCAGAGGTAGTGCAGTGTTATTGGTTCAAGAAATCTGGTTCCAGACATCCTGGATTCAGATCCTAGCTCTAACAATTACTAATTGTGTGATCTTGAGCAAATTTCTTAAGCTTTTTTAAAAGAATCTCAATCTCTTTTTCTGAAAATGGGGATAGAAATAATGCCTCCCTCATAGGATTGTGGCAAAGTTTAGATAAGTTATTTTAGTACAATGTTAGGTATGTAATAAATAAAACCATTAAAATTGATACTATGGAAAAAAGTATAGAGATTTCTTAAAGAACTGAAAGTAGACTACTGTTTGATCCAGCAATCCCTCTACTATCTACCCAAAGGAAAAGAAGTCATTTTATCAAAAAGATACCTGCACTCGAATGTTTATTGCAGCACAATTCACAATTATGGAGACGTGAAACCAGCCCAAGTGCCCATCAATTCATGAGTGCAGTAACAAAATGTGGTGTATATATATATACCATGAAATACTACTCAGCCATAAAGAGAAATGAAGTAATGTTTTTTGCAGGAATTTGAGTGGAACTGGAGACCATTATCCTAAGTGAAATATCTCAAGAATGGAAAAACAAACACCACATGTACTCTCTAATAATTTGAAACTAATTGACGGGCACACATGGGCACAGAAAGAAGTAAAAGTTGTTGGAACTCAAAAAGGGGGCGTGGGGAGGAGGTAAAATCCTACCTAACAGGTACAATGAACACTATTCAGGTGATGGGCACACTTATAGTCCTGACTAAAGTGATATAAAAGCTATCCATATAACAAAAACATTTATACCCCCTTAATATTTTGAAATAAAAAATAAAGACACATGCACCCCATGGGAAAAAAAACAAGCAAACAAAAAAACTATTTGTATTAGTCAACTTAGGCTGCTGTAACAAAATATCATAGACCACATGGCTTAAACAACAAGAATTTACTTCTCATAATTCTGGAGGCTGGGAAGTCCAAGATCATGGTGTTGGCCAATGTCGTTCCTGGTGAGGCTCTCTTTGTGGTTTGCAGATGGCTACTTCTGGCTGTGTCCTCATACGGTGGGGGGAGGGGGATGCTTTCTGGTTTCTGTTCTTTTTCTTCTTTTTTTTTTAAAAGGACGCTAAACCCAAAATGAGGGCCCCACCCTTATGTCCTCATCTAACCTTAATTAGCTTCCAAAGGCCCCATCTCCAAGTACCGTCACATTGGGGGCTAGTGCTTTAACATGTGAATTTTTGAAAGAGACATAATTTTGTTCATAGCACTATTACTACTTATTATGTGCCAGGTACTTTACGAATATCTTGTTTAATCTTCAAATTAATCATGTGATGTTAAGCATTATTGTTCTTGTTTTATCTGAGAGGAAGCTTCAGCCGAGGTAGTCAGAAGGGGCAGGGTCTTGGCACTGCTCCCGCCCAGTGATGGAGTGCACTCTGGCATAATTACCCTTGTTGTTTCCTACATCCTGCCTAAACCCATGTATATGTCCTTGTGTTAACAGTGTTTCAAATTAGCACATGATATTTTCCTGCTTTCTTGCTGGGCCTCTGACTGATACAGTACCTGGTGTCAGAACAAGCCAAGAAACTGACTTTCAACGTGGGATTCTAGGATTAGGTTGCTCACATGTTTGAAGAGCAAGCAGATTACTGCTGGGGGAAAATGGGGCCAGGGTGATTCACTGTATATGGTGACATCTCTGTTTCTCAGACTCTCACCTGTGCTGGTACAGTGTGATGGGACGGTGTAGCTACAGGGCCAGGTTTGGAAAGAGCCAGTGGCAGTGGTACCCAGTTACTATGGTGACCATATGATGGGAAAAATTGTAGTTCTGTGACTTCTAATAGGGCCAGAAGCACAGACAGGGAAAAAGAGGACATAAAGCTGTACATGCATAATTGACAAAGCAAGTGGATAATCAGAAAGTCACGACTGCAGCTTCGAAGAAGTCCCTCATCTCCTGTCCCCACAGGATTTACCTGCCTGAGTATCAAACCAAGAATCTGAGCTTAAGGGGGCAGACTTGAGTCAAACCCCACACCGGTGGGAATTGGTGGGATGCTAATAAATGCCCAGAAACATCGACAATGACTGAGGATTCTGTTCCACCAAACCCTCTGAGTCTCCTTAGATGAGAGAAAGACGGTCCATACTATGTCTGGAGAACAGACTTTCCCTACAAAAATCTACTCAATGAATGTACCTGGGCCAGATTTCTCTTATGGGGTGCCCAGCATCTTTACTACCTACCCCACTCACTGGCATAGCCACCGGGTCCCTAGCTAGAATACATCCCAAAGTATGAATCACGCAATTAGAACAAGGCCTGCTCCAAGAAGAGAACACAGGCAATGAGAAAGAATATTGCCAATGGGCATCACCGTGGCGACTTTTCACTGTCTAGTTTAAAGATACTTAAAAACCGAGAATCCCGTGTTGATTCTCTGACCTCTGGACTCTAAGCTATTATAATAGAAAAAGACAAGGAGAAGTCCTTGGACATGTTTCCATGCTCCATCAGGGCAATAAGCCAAAAACAATACCATGTCCCTTAGGGAAAGGAAGAAATTATTGCTATTTTCAAAGGCTTTAAAGATGCAGGGTTGCACTTCCTACCACATCCCAACTTTAAATTGCTTATTTGGTTACAGCAAAAGCCAGATGGATTAGGGAGAATGACAGGAAATTATTGCAAGCTTAATCAGATGGTGTTATCAATTGTAGCTGGGTTTCTGGATGTGCTGTCTGCATTCTAGCAAGTCGACGCAGCCTCTGGCACCTGTTATTCATCTCTTGATCTAGCAGATGCTCTTCCTCCATTGTTTTCAGCAAAGAAAGCAGAAGCAGCTTGCTTACCTTAACTGAACAGCCTCAGATCTGTGTTGGCTCTTCTGTCCCCAATCATAATAAAATCCAAATATATCTTGATTATTTTGAAATAGCACTGAACATTAAACTTTAAAAAAATAATAACATTAAGCTAATTAGACCCAGTAAGCAAGAGGTAGCAGGCATAGTGGATGGTTTAGAAAGGCACATGCCAAGAGGTACAGGATAAATCCTGCAAAGTTTCAGGGATGTTCCTCGTTGGTGAAGTTTCTAAGGGGTTCACTGGTTTTGGACACATCAGTATATCTTTCTCAGGGAAGGGACAGATCACCACAGAACTAGGGGTTATCTGATCTATCAAAACATGCACATTCCATTCTGGAAGTGGTAACTAGGAGATGGGCTCCTAGCAAGTCTGGAAGGCACAATGAACTCTACGAGCATGTGGCTCAGATATTCATGGTACATGATCATCCTGTTGTAGCTTTGAGGAGGTGCCTATAACACGATAATGGTCAACTAGTGAAATTGCATGGTAAGTTGGTACCAGTTAAAATCGAGAGGCTGTAGAATTACAGCCTTACTCAGATTGGTCCTGTAAGACATTGATAGAGAGAACCCCATGGACAGAACCTTGGGTAGTACATTGGTCCACTTTCCTGGGAAGAGAAATGGCCTGAAGCATGTGTTTACAATGGTCCATGATCAGTGGTTAATTGGCTGGCTGCACAAAGACTTGGAAGGAATAAGACTGAAAAGTTAGTGACAAAGATATCTAAAAGAAGCGTATATATTTTGAAAGAGGAACAGAGTGTGAAAATATTTGCATCCTACAAAAATGCCTGCAAAAGGATATTGACAAAAAAAGAATGGAAAAAACTCTTATTAGATGGACAAGAGGGCATGATAGTAGATGTCAGTCAACTTCTCTGCCTGGTCATGCAGGTGTTTCTCAATGGGCCTTTTCAGAAAGTGGTCATGTTGTCAGAGATGGTGGTTTTGCATTGGCTAAACAATGTCAAATTTCTCTTTATCTAAACTCATGTGTCATATGTGGCAACTGCTACTGCTGAATTCCCTACCTGCCAAAGAATAAATCTATACTGAGTCTCTCTATGAGAGGACCAATCGTTTAGATGACAAGTTCATTACTTGGATTTGCTCTGTGGTAGGCAATCTCCAAAAATAGCTGCTGATGATCTTGCATCTTGAAATTCATGACTCATGTAATCTCCTCTTCATATATATTTATTATGAGTTGATGTTTTGCTCTGTCACCCAGGCTGGAGTATAGTAGCACAATCATAGCTCACTGTGATCTTGAACTCCTGGGCTCCAGTGAAGTGATCCTCCTGCCTCAGCCTCCCAAGTAGCTGGGACTGCAGGTGCATACCACTACACCTGATAAAGGTTTTTCATTTTTATTTTTTAGAGACAGGATCTTGCTATATTGCCCAGTTTAGTCTCAAACTGCTATCTGTATGTGATTCTCCCATTTCACCCTCCTGAGTAGCTGAGATTCCAGGCATGAGTTAATCTCCTTTTCTTGAGAGTGGGCTGGAGACAAAACAGTCAACTCTTCACCTATTGGATCTATCATGTGAGGAACCCAAAATGGCCAGGGAGCAGTTTCAACTTTCAGTTTAGCAGGACCATGACTATGTTCTTTGGTGAAAAACACACAGACACACACATACACATCATGCACCCTTAGAGCAACAGAACCTCCAAGCTACTGAGCCCAGAGTTTCTAGGACAAGGAGCAAACTTTCTTCCAGAGTTAATAATGAGAGAGTCACTTCCACTATTTTCCCTCCAGACCTAAGTAATATTTCCTGGGATGACTCATCCTTATTATCAAGGGAAAATTGGATTGCTGCTAGAGAGGAGGGAAAAAGAGGACTACATCTAGATGCCATATGGGATTCACTATGGCATTTTTAAACACTCCCTTGGCTAAGGGTCTAGGTCAGGCAATAGATGTATACATTTAACTGGAGCATATTGCTTTATAATTTCAATTTGCAAAAATGGCCAGTTAAGAGTAATTCAAAGAACAATTCAGGCACTCCATGCTGGATTGGGGTGCAAGACCCGGCATATTTCCCCTCAGAATGCACTGGTTTTAGTTTTATTTAAGGACAATCTTACATGTTCCCTTAAAGCCACTGAAATCAAAGCTCTGATAAACTCTTGAGGTTGGAAAAAGTGACCAAAACTCCTTCCTTCGTAATTAACTGCCACTTGGCTACAGTTTTCTAAAACCTGAACATTCTGAAAAGATTGTTAGCTCACAACTTCCAGCAAAATGCTATGGCTGGGGCTTTGTCTCCTGCTGGTGTGGGGCCCTTCCAAGGGCAAGGGAGGATGATCATTGTCTCAGTCCATTCGTGCTGCTGTAACAAAATCCCACAGACTGGGTGATTCATCAGTAGTAGAGATTTATTTCTTATGGTTCTGGATGCTGGGAAGCTGGAGATGAAGCCATCAGTGGGATTGGTGGCTGGTGCACGCTGATACCTGCTTCCAAGAAGGTGTGGGGCTGCTGCATTGTGGTGTTGGAGGGGAGGAATCTTGTATCCTCACGTGGTAGAGGGAATAGAAGAGCAAGAGAGGGCTCCCTTCCACCCAAGCCTCTCATAAGGTGCTCATCCATTCATGAGGGTGGAGCCCTCATGACTTCGTCACCTCCCAAGGCCACGTCTCTTAATACTGTTGCATTGAAGATTAAGTTTCAACGTGAATTTGGGAGGAGACACCATCGTTAAAACCATAGCAATCGTTCCGTCTGTTTCCCCAGCTACCCGCCATGCATCGGTGCACGTGCAGCCGAGGGCGGGGGTGCAAGCCCTCCACTGAGGTGGCAGAATGGAAACCGGTTTCAGCCTTCGCCGTCTCAGACCCCGCAGCCCACTGTGCCCCACCCTTACCCGCCACACCCCAGCTTCGTTACAGGACAGGCAAGCTCTTTGGGCCTGTTGCTTCCCTCATGGTGATTCTATCAAGCTGACCCTGTTTCCTCTCAGCCACCGGAGGGGTGGGGAGGGTTGTTCTGACTTTGTGTTTCAGAAATAAGGGATTTGAAATTTCTCTTCCTGGGAAGCCTGAGATTCCCTATTCAAATATCCCTGCCTGTCCCTCAGTGAACTTCCTTTTCTTGGGCCAGTATCCTCTCCCTTAAAAAAGACAAAGTGTTCTTAAGGCTCAGGTCATGCCTCCCCGGATAGTTTGCTTTATTTGTCTTCCCAGTATTGACTTTTTTAGGTGAAAATACTGACATTTTAAACTACATATTTTTTATTATAAAATGCAGTTTTATCTTCTAAGAAAGACTCTTCGATGCAGTGTTTGAGGAAGACAGATGGGGAACCTAGCAAATTGCTCATTATGATCCATGGAGCAGTGGATATGGAGCAGTAAAGGCAAAACAATACCCATTGCTATTAGTGGAAATAGATTATAATCGACTGCTTTAATATTGATCAAACATATTTAATACACCGTTAGCATTTGCAGAATGATGCACTAATGTATTAGAATGCCATTGATCAAGGGTGTTAATTAGGTGTTAAAAAATTTAAGCATATTGTTTTGTCAAAACCAAACAGTGATTTCACTGATGTTATAAGCTCTTAATTGTGGTGCCAGTGTTCTCTTTACAGAACCTTTATTAGAAAGGATAATTTGCTGATAGCATGACTTCCTACATATATCAATCAGCAATACCATCATTTTATATAAATGAGCCTTTACGAAGATCAGTGAATAAATTTACACTAAGCCAAAGGTATTTTTGGCATCAAACTCTTTTAGAGCTGGGCTCGAGCTCATGGGGTGGTATAATAGCACACAACGGGTCTTTGCTGTTTGGCTACCTGCTTTGAAACGTTGAAAGTGCAAGCAAAGGGGACAGAGAGCTAGCAGTGGTTTCCATTTAAAGATCTTCCTATGAACTATCTTTAATGTTGATATTAGCTAATGGTGAATAATTACTAATAAGTGCAAAAGTAGTTTAGAATCTTCTTAGTTGCTGTTACAGGATGTTAATTTGCTACATTTTCTGTTCCATCTGGGAGAAACATTCTTTAGAAAACACATGGAAACAAATGCAAAAAAAAGCCAGAGTCAAAAGACTAGACTAAGTCTAGGTGATATGAGAGTGGACATTTATTTTTACCGTAGAATTCAGAGAATAAGATGAGAGAATGCTGTAAGATTGCTACTTAAATTACTTATAGATTGAATCTCTAAATACACCTAAATGCTTTGAGTAGGATTAGTCTGTTTTTCTTTCTATTTACATTAGTATCTCTCTTCTTATTGTTTTATTTCAATTTTGATAATGTCAGCCCTGACTTCTGATCTTACTTTAGTTTTGTTGTTCAGCTACAACAGTTATTAATTAAATATCTTTCTCCTTATAAATATTTGCCATATGGGCCTTATTGAGTGATCCTAATTGTATGAATTGTTAAATATGCATATTTCAATAGTTTATAATATTAAGTGTGTTTAAAATATATAATTGAATATATTTTAAAAGCCTGTATAATATTTTTAAAAGCCTTGGTTTTATAATTTTAGAAACCTTCATAATAATGTTTTAGTATTTCATCAACTATTCCCAAAAAGAAACTTTCGACAAGGTTTATAAAATGTATTTTTAGATAGTATGTGTATATATGCATGTATTTCCAACCATACATTTATATATTTTTAAATATATGTGTGTGTATATAGATAGAATGATATAGAAAGTAAGGTCAGACATTATTTTCATGATCCCTACAGGGGAAGAAAACCAGATTTGGGGAGGGTGCGATTTACGCCAATGTAGTATTGCAGGATTAAATCTCAAGCCTTTGGTGCTAAATGAAGGTTCTCGTTCAGAGGGCTAAATCATCGCTATTACAAAGTATGTTTCTTTATCTTTTGCCAGCAAGAAATGTGAGCAAATTCATTGGAATTACCAGTGTTTGTTGGAATTACCAGTAATTTGTAAACAAAAAAAAAAACATTTTGGAGGTAGAAACTATAACTTTCATAAGAAGTGATAGTTGCTTTATGGGAGAAGCTGAGTATGTTTTTAATGCAAAAGGGACAGTCAGCCTTCCTTTGCATTCCCATCCGTGCACTGAGTGACCATCACAAGCCAGCGTGTAGCATGATACAAAAACATTCTTTTCCTTATGTTATACAATTTCCTGACTTTCTTCATGAATTGCCATGTGATACACACACACATATCCTTATAATGGCTGTCTAAGAAAAAATAAGCAATGATCCAGTCCAGTGTGGACTCATGTAGTCAGTTGCTACTTCCACATTTGAAAGCAGAAGTTTCAAAGCCACAGATAGTATAATGGGAAACAGAACAAGGTATGACTCACACTCTTTCGCTGGAGTGGAAGAGTACACAGAAAATTTTGTGTGCTTTTAGATTATGTTGTCATTTCCTTAATAATTTTATACAAGAGTCATTATGTCTATTTTATGTCTATTTTAACATGTTTATAAATATTTAAATCTATAACCTTTTATAAGCACAATATTTAAATCATTTGATTCATCTTGGTACCTGGAGACAATTAAATACTTCATGTACCTGCGATGTTATAATAATAATAGTCTTGAATTAAAGCATTCATGACACTTATATTTTGGGTAAATTATACTGACTTATAAAAAGCAAAGTTTTGGAGACATACAAATCATTCAAATTTTAATTAAACTTTTCTTCATCACATCTCTTTTGAAATGGAAGTAGTCACTATTATTCCTTTCACCTTACATGCTCATTTGAACATAGGCTATATAAATCTGTTAGTCATGAAATGATTTTATTTAAAGAAAGGTAAGAATTAATTATTTTAAATATAAATCGATCCAAATATATTAATTAAAAACCCTTGAAATTTAAGGTATTAGATTTCTTAAAGTAGAGAGATTTTTATCTTTTATTTAGCAATCCCTTACCTCAAATGAAATTTATATGTATGATATATCTCAAGAATTATTGTGATTCAGTAATTAGCTATTTGTAAGCATAATTCTGGAACTATAAAGAATAGATTATTTATAGTATTAGAGTTTTTATAGTATGTAATTTTGCTGTGCTATAACACAGTATGTTTATATATAAATCTTGGATGACCTCATTTATTAACAATAACAATGTGGCATTGCATAATATTTTTCCAATGAGAAATTTTCAGCCAAACTCACAGATGTATTTTCAAAGTATACACATACAGTAAGTAGGGTCAAAGCTATTCTCATTGAGATTAATAAAATAAAGTATATTTTCAGACCATGGGCCCTAAACTGTTGAAGTGAAATCTGAATATTATAAAGAAGCCGAAACGGGTTTCTGTCTGTGAGGAGCACAGGCAGGGGCAGCTCAGTTGCTTTTGGTGCAAAGTCGACATCAAAAAAACACCTACTTCTGAGATATGCCAATTTATCTTTGTTTTTCCCTTCAGACATAACTTTCAGAATTCTGTAACTACACCTAAAATGTAAAGGTTACGCTTATTCCAGGAGTCTTACACTCCAAAACTTATAAACTTTTAAGAACACTAGATATTGGCAGGATCACATCACCATAGCAACTTATATCCATGGACAACTTCTCTGAATGTTTATCTTAAAAGAAAATGATTAGGCCAGTGGTATAATATGCAAAAATAAAGCCAAAAATATTTATGCAGAATTCTAGAAGTTAAGGTGTGGTTGCAGATAACATTTGTAGTCCTCCTTATTTAGAGCTCAAATTACTTGATATTCAGTTAAATCAAATGATTTGTTAATCATTTTAATAAATGCTTACAAAGCATCTATCTTGCATTAGGTTATATCTTATGGATTAGTAGGCAAAACTAAAATGAGATTATTAAAATCTTCTAATCCAGTTAGAGAATCAACTATACATATCAGCTGCTCTGACCTAAGTTGGAATGTGGCAGCTGTCAGCTCTTTTGTACCCTGGAGTCGCATAGAATGACGTGTATCAGATCCTCGAGAACAGGCCCCATGGGGAGGATGACAGGTGTTTCTAAGGAGAGGAAGGAGACACATAGAAGCACATGTTTGGACTGAAGAGGTATCAGGCTTATTGGGAGTGAGGAGAAGCAAGGCAGTAGGTGGGAACTAGAGATAAGATTAAAACCATGGAGAGATTCTGGATGGTAGAATTTGTTAAATATCATGCTAAAGAGTTTTCAGCTTTTGACACTGAGCATTTGAAAGTAGGAAGATAATACTGAAAACACTCGAACACTCAACTCTTCAACAAAAGACAATTGGTTACATGTAGGCAGATTTACTGATGAACAGATAAAAGTTTGAAGTCGGTCTACTGTACTCTGGAATAGAAAAAAGGAATTGAGAAGGAGATTTTAGAATTCAGATGGGAATGAATAAAGAGCAGGGAACTAAAGATGCTGCTGTCAAATTCATCTGTCTGCTTGGTCATCGGGTCTTCTGTACTGGGAAAAACAGAGCACTGCTTTGAGGCTAGAAGTTAATGAATCTGGTATGGGACAGGTTGGAATTGACGTATTCAGGAAATATGGCATTTTGGTAGGTATGAGAAATATCTGTCTTGATCCCAGGAGAAAGAGGAGGCTGATCCGGGAGTCTCTGTGTCATGATGATGTTTAAAGAGGTGGCAGCGATGAGGGACAGAGGAAGAGCTGGACCCACGTGGCCACCCACATCCCAGGCAGGGCTGCGGTGAGCAGCAGGCTGACGGGATTATGTGTCAGTAATGATTCCACATCCAGAATATAAGCTCCCGTAGGTCACCAGACTGATTTTATGCATGCCTTTAATCTTATCTGTTTGACATAATGATTGATGCTAACATTTACAGCATTAACTGTACAAACAAACCATGTTACCTGGATGCTGGCAAAGGACATTCCTTAGATTAAGAAATGAACTCATTAATTAAGATTTACTGTGCAGAATTTTATGTTGTTGCATATATAGGTAAAAAAATCTTTTGTTTATATTTATCTTCCAAGTAAGTGATGGTGCTGTTGAATTTCTAAGTGTAGTGTGGTAAAATTAAACACTTAGGTTATATTCTTGCCAGAGGAATATTCTGAGTTTTCTAGATGTTTACTTATACAAACATAGATAGATATACCCACTTACACATACAATGACAAATTAGAAGATGATAAAATTATATTTTATCAAGTACTAAGTTTTGAACTTAATGGAGTATTGGTGTTACATACATTCAGTTTTTTCAGTTTTTAATGCCAGAGATGGATATTTATGGAATCCATTTCTGTTAACAATCTTGCTGTTATGTTTAACGTTATTTATTAATCTTTGGTTCCAGAAGTATAACCCCATCTGCGTTTGCTATTTAACACTGTTTGCTCTGTAACTATATCTGACTTCATCTACTCACGTCCCTGTGTGCTGAAGAAATCAGACATGTTTTATCTTAGTCATATGAGGAATATGAAGCTTTATTTCATAAAATATAGTACTGGTTGATATAGTTTGTCTAAAAATGAATTTTTTGATTAATACAACTGGTGTTAGACATTCAGTATAAGATGGTTTTGCTTAATAAACAACTTGATTGTAAAAATGGATTCATGAAATAACTGAGGGTAAATGCAATAAGCCAAAGATCCCAAATGGAGGTATAATTTTTATGGCTTCCTAAAGTCTCGCACAGGGTGGCAAGTTGCGGCAGAGTCTGCTCACAGGGAGTGAGAATTTCCCTAGTCAAGAAAATCTCTGCAGCATTTTCGGCAGGTGTGTGTACGTTTCTCTTGGTGCACCTGCCCACACACCAAATACAAGTAACGGACACAGAATAACCTCAACGCGTTCCTGTTGCAAGGTTCAGTGAGGGGAATTCGAGTTCCCAAAAGCATTTCTCAGCAGGTCCTGGGCTCAGGCCAATCCGAGATCCACTCCTGCATAAACACATGACATGCAACACACACACAAGAAACCAAAAAAGTTATCCACAGCAATTTAAAAAAATAACTTATAAGGCATTCTTTGATGAGTTAAGAAAGAAAATTAGCTGACGGCCAAGGCAGTGAAGAAACTCCGTTATCCCAGGTGCTCTGAGGCCTGCTGAGGGACAAATGGCTGCCAACCACCTCAGAGGTGAGGGGATTTATATTTCATGCTCAAAGTAGCCTGGATCCCACTGAAGGAGGTAGGGTTGGAATGTTAAGAAGCTGGAACAGATAACATAATTCTGAAACGTGATCTCTTGACTCCTGGTTCTAGGAAGTCTATCGGGTTTTCTGCCGTGGTCTTCTGACACTAAGCTTTGTTAGCTGTACAGCCTCGGTAGAAGACATCGGATGTCTCTGGTAGAGCCTGAAAGTGTCCCCAGGAACCTGGAGTCCCTGCCTCCTGTTGCTGTGATGTCCTCAAGGGGCTGGAAAGGAAAGTGTCACCCCTTTCTTTGGTTTAAGAAGCAGCCCCCAGGGAAAGGCCGTAGCAGCAAGGCCCTCCAGTGTCTGTGTAGACGGCATTGCAGGCCGGTAGGGAGGAGGGCCATGGCAGTGGTGGTGCTTACAAGCTTTCTGGCGACAGCCAACACAGATAAGCATTTATCAAACTACAGATTAATTTTCTAATCATAGGGAAAATATTAAGATTAGATTTTTTCTTTAAATGACTAAATCATATGCGAATACGTAGGATTATGAGGAATTGGCAAAATAAATGCAAGCTTCACTAATTTACAGTGGGCCCAGTGGCACTGCGAGAGCCATGTGGGTGGGGCCGCAAGTGGTACTGCTCAGCCGTAAAAAGGAATGAAATAATGTCTCTTGCAGCAATTTGGATGGAACCGGAGACCATTATCCAAAGTGAGGTATCTCAGGAATGGAGAAGCAAACACCGTATGTACTTTCTAATAATTGGGAGGTAAACGATGAGTACATACAGGCACAAAAGAGATGAAAACGTCATAGGAAACCAAGAGGAGGGAGGAGGGGAGGGAGGGATATAAACTTAGCTGTCGGGTACAATGATCTCTACTCTGATGACAGGCACACTAAAAGCCCCAACATAAGCATAATACAAGGTATCCGTGTCACAAAAACATTTGTACCTTTTTAATATTTTGAAATTTTCAAAACAAACTTTAACACTGCTTTCTGTCTCTCAGTCCCAGTGGGGAGGAATGGGAATTATAACTAGCCCACAAAGGCAGATGAGGGTTATATTTTTCCTCAGCAGAAATGGCACAAGCTGATCGTAGGCAGGAGGGTCAACAGGTCCAGCAGCCTTTTCTTGGCAAGCTGTGAGAGGAAGAGCACTTCTGCTAGCTGGCCCCATTACAGACTGGGCACTTGTCCAAATTCCTCAGGTTGCCATGGCAGGATGGCCAACATCCCCTTTCTTTTGGCCCAGCTGGTATTGCCCTGACTTAGCAGGAGTGGCCAGGTATTTATAGGCAGGGCTTTCCAGACACAAGTACCAGACTTGTTCCTTAAATGCGTATCGCTGGAATCCAACTTTACATTTTAAATGGAAAATTGGCATCTCATTTCTAATGCCTGTATTATAATCAAGTTGCATAGCCAGCTTTATGTTTGAAGGCTACAGGCTTTAACTAATTTAATCATCTGCCTTGAGATCAAAGAAAATATTTCATAACAAAGCAGTATTTAGGCAGGCAGGCCAGGCCACGGAAGGGGATCCCGGAAATCTCTAACAAGAACCCATTATTGGTGTTGTTACTGCTATCCAGGAGAGGATAGGTTGTCTTGGTTTACTCGGGCTGCTATAAAAAAAAATATTTAATACTATGGACTGCTTAGCGTAAACAATAGGTATTTATTTTTTCATAGTTCTGGAGGCTGGAAGCCCAAGATCAGGTGACAGCGTAGCTGGATTCCGGTGCGGGCTCTCCCCTGGCTTGCAGAGGGCTGCCTGCTCCCTGTGGACTCACGCTTATCTTTTTGTGTGGAGGGGGAGGAGGGAGAGATCTCTCCCTCTTCTTATAAGGCCACCGATCCATCAGCTTAGGATCTCATCTTTGACTTCACTTGACCTTATTACCTCCTAAAAGCCCTATCACCAAACACATCACATTGGGGGTTAGACTCCAACATATGAATTCGGGGGCGGGGGGGACAATTCAATCCATAGCAGTGGGGTAAGATATGCTTCAATATATTATTTTCACATATTAGTTTGTAGGAAGATGAAAATGATTTTTAGAGTGCCACTTTTCCTAGCCTTAACTTACCGTTGAATATTATATTACCTCTGATGAGAATCATAAATGTTTAGTCTCTATAAATACTCTTTCTATATATGTCCATATTAGAAAATACTCTTAGAAATGTTATTCTCATTTTATACCAGCAGAAAACAACAGTATTTTTTTTCCTTTAAAAAATATTCTTAAAGTAACCACAAGATGCAAGCTTAGGTACAACTAAATAACATGGAAAGACTGATTTGCAGGTGATTCCACTCAGACATCATCCAGGGTTTTTTCATGAAGTTTTCATAATGTTACGACTACCCATTACAAATATGAAAAGTGCAGAGGTAAAAGATAAGTAAATGTGATTTATCCTAGATTTTTTACCAATAAAATTTTTACTACATACAGAGGGGGAAGGCTCTTTAGCATCGTACGGGCAGGAGTGTCAATAACCCTCAAGCAGTCTGGGTGACATATTTCACACTACTGTTTTCAAATTGAGTGATTTAGGATGAAGTCTGGACAAGCCATAGCAGTATTTTTTGAAGCTGGTCTTATTCTCTTGCAATCTATTCTTCATCAAATAAGGCTTACGAAATTCTTCAGATGTATTACAAATTCTTACCTGTGCCTACCCATAGGAGGTCAGGAATATGTAATAAAGTTTGAAAGGCATGAAACTGTGCTCACACTGTTTTTATCCAAATCAAAAATGGCAATTACCATTGCTGATATCTTAAGTGTTTCTTTTTATTCCTGTTGACTCAGGAGAGTGAAATATACTGTAAATCAGGGGACTGACATGGACTGTCAGTCTTTCCCTATCAGTCAAATTCTGTTAGCCACCATTACATTTGTCAAAGGGGGTTTTGATGCTAACAGAGATCCTATCTTGAAATTTGCAAAGAACAATGTAAACATAAATTTAAAATATAGAATCATAATTTTAAAAGAGTCAGCATTTGCTGTCACAGGGAAGAAAACTGCTTCTCAAAATGGTAAAATATAGATATTATTGACATATCTGTCTCCATCAGCATTTATTGGAGAACAAAAAAAAAATTTCAAATAGCCATAGCTGAGAAGTTATGGGAACAAAAGTTAAAGTGCAGAAAAGAATAAAACAAAATCTATTGTTACGTAACTCCCGAACCTTTCTAGCATCTGAGAAAATACATTTCCCCTAGAGGGTATTCGATGAATGCTTCAAAATGGCTAAAATAACTTTGCTTATTTGGCACTTTTGGGGGTCTTAGGTTATAATTTAGCCAATTCACAATTATTCTGAGGCTAATGGTTTTCCAAATATAATTACCATTCGTTGCTGCTATTTGCTTGTCCTCTTCTCCCTGAATTTTGTCCTGTCCTTTTTCCTGTCTACCAGTAGCCCAGTGGGAAAGCAGAGGGGCACAGGAAGCAGACCCAGCATCCAGCAAGGAACCTTTCATGGAATAACACTTAGCAAACCGCTGCAGCTGTAAGATAGACTTTCGTTGGTAGCCAGGGGACTAGACGGGGAGATGTTTACACTACTGACAAAAATGAGATTTTAAACTTATATATTTAAGTAAAATGATCTTTTAAAAAAAAATCATTTCATAAACCTGTGTTTCCTAATGCAGTGCCCAATAGCCATGTATGATTATTTTAATATAAATTTCCGTTAAATCAAATAAAAATTTCAATCCTGAGCCTCACGAGCCACATTTCAATGGCAGAATAATATTTAGCGCTTATAGCTATTATTTCTAAAATGTATATAATTTGAAAAATACTAACTCATACTCTCTCAGCCATATTACCATAGAACATTTTCATCATCACAGAACATTTTATTGGACAGTACTCTATAGATCAAAAATTGATCTGTATACACGAAGTTCTTAGGAATTTTTCTGACACAAATCTATCCATGGAGTTTTATGTGCACAGGTGACAAAAAGAAAACATGGAAAGTTGTACAATTTCATCATTTCTTAAAATTTTTTTTGTATAAATTTTCTGTGACCCTTTGTGACCAGCCTAGGCTGGCTGATCCTGCAGATTCCATAATCACTTAGGATGGGGACTACGATGAGGAGACCAGCCACCCGAAGTCTCTGAAACTGCGTCAGGGCAGCTCAAGAGTTGAGCCACTATTTTAGAATTAAGAAGAACACGGTGATATGCTTGTTTGGGACAACTAGGATGAGAGTTCCCACAAAAAAATGTCATTCTAACTCCAAGTAGTTACACTGGACAATGAATGGTACAACACACATTTCTTTCCCTCCGCACCGAAGCTAGTTAAGCCACGATTCTGCAGCCCCACCCCCGAGAGATGCACGGAGCTGCTCTCAAGCAGGTGGGACTGGGCTCTGAGTTGTCCTCGCCGTGATTCCTGAGGGACCTGAAGTGCGGCTGCTAACGGGAATTGCGATGCTGCGGCTGTGCTCCAAGAACGGAGAGCATCCCTGCTTTGTCAGAGTCAACAGAAAACATCACCGTGCTTTAGGAGAGGATGCAGAGAGCGCTACAGCTCAGCTTTCCGTCCTAGAGTATTCCAGCAGGTAGTGAGCACGAGTTTTCTTTCATACAACTTCCTGTTTCTCTCCAAGCATATGCTGCTTCCCTGGTGGATGAAAGTTGAGCTTCCTTCAGCCACAGTGCCTGGCCAAGAACCATCTTCCCCCACCAGCCCTGGCCCTCTTGGGGATGGATCCCTTTATTTCCTGCCAGAATCTATTCTTTTCCTGAAATTCTTCCTCAGGATTCCCGTGGATTAACATGAAATCCTAATTCAGTTTACCCTTCCACACCAAGGAAGGCTGTTTGTACCTGTGTTCTGATTAGAAACAGGGTTCAGATCTCTGCTTTCCAGCCTCAGACATGCGGGAGGCTCGCTGTGCCGTACCGTGGTACTCTCCTGTGTCTAAGTACCCGTTCCAGCTGAGACAGCCGACGGATGTTTTCTTTCTTTCTTTTAAATCATAATGTGTAACTTTTGCAACGAAGGGAGCAGGAATTGACTCAGTCCTACTCGATCATCTCTTCTAGGCCATGTAATTTTTTTCCCTTGATTTCCAGTTTTGGAAGCACTATTTATGTGTAAATAGCACCCTTTCTATCTCAATCTTCCATAATTAACCGTCTTTTGTTAACTGTTCCAATAGACAACTAATCCATCTGAAAATAAATGACTAAATTACATTTCAATTTCCAGCTTTGAAATAAGCATTGCAAATACTTTCAAATTAAAGAATTTATATTAATATTAGGAACTAAATATAATTGATCCTACCCACCAGACTTAAACTCTTAGGAAATGCACTAAAAAGAAAGCTAAAGACAGACTATAATAATCTGAGACTCTCAAAAAAATTTGTCATTGGTAGACTATCAACTGAAAGGTTTCATAGAAACATACTGAGAAATTCTAAATGTTTTGGATGTCTTTTAGAAACACACATCCATGTAAGCCAGGAAGCAGATATATTTCTTCTTTTTACCTTCTTAGACATACAACCGATGTTGAAAAATTAAAGATTTATGTTTTTTTTTTTGAGACAGAGTCTCACTCTTTTGCCTGGGGCGAGTGCCGTGGCGTCAGCCTAGCTCACAGCAACCTCAAACTCCTGGGCTCAGGCAATCCTACTGTCTCAGCCTCCCAAGTAGCTGGGACTACAAGCATGAGCCACCATGCCCGGCTAATTTTTTTTTTTCTAGATATATTTTTAGCTGTCCAATTAATTTCTTTCTATTTTTTGGTAGAGATGGGGTCTCGCTCTTGCTCAGGCTGGTCTCGAACTCCTGAGCTCAGAACGATCC
>CAUYSK010032510.1:0-19550 GCA_963575035.1 Avahi laniger | reverse complement strand
TCAGGAATTTGAGACCAGTCTAAGCAAGAGCAAGACCCTGTCTCTACTAAAAATAGAAAAATTAGCCAGTTGTGGTGACGTGTGCCTGTAATCCCAGCTACTCGGGAGGCTGAGGCAGGAGGATCGCTTGAGCCCAGGAGTTTGAGGTTGCTGTGAGCTAGGCTGACTCCACGGCACTCTAGCCCAGGTGACAAAGCGAGGCTCTGTCTCAAAAAAAAAAAAGTAACAATTGGAATATTAAAAGAAAACTTCAGTGAGTAAGTTTAAACTTCATGCTGCATCTTTTTCCACCACTGACAACCTCCAATGCCATAGGATCTGTTGTGTCATATGGCCCAATTGTCAGGGCTGTTCGCATCAAAGCCTGGACTTGCTGTAGAGCCCTTTATTGCTCTGCATTCACTTGAGGCTGGCACCCATTTGTGTCACGTGGTATATAGACATATTAGATGTTCCTAAATGTAGTCTTCATTGCTCCCAGAGCCCAAAGAGGCCTACCAGCGGAGAAAGGTGGTGGCAGGGCTCAGTCTCTATGCTATCATCTCCAGTAATTCCACTCTGGCCCCAAACTTACACACGCTAAGCAGCCAAACAAAAGCCCTCTTTCAGAGTCTAGTGACTGCCTGTTGATGTTAACGCATGTCCCTTGCAGGGGAAGGGGGCTGACACCCAGCCCAAGCAGTTCATCACAGTTTGCTTTCTAACCACATCCAGTGCCCACCCTCTCTACCCTCTCTAAGAGAAGTTTGCCCATCCTGCCCTCTGTGCTCTTCCATCCCGATGGGGAACAGACAGAAAGCATCCCTATTGCCTCACTGATCCTTGCCTTGTCACATGTCGGGGTAGATGTTAACAGCAGGGACTTCGCTTCCGGTAGAGCTTGAGTCCATTCCCGTGTGGAATGGAATCTAAGCTACTCTATTCCTCGGCTTCCTGGTCTGTAAGATGAGAACAACAATACAGATTTCATGCGCCTGTTTTTAGGATTTAATGAGTTGATGACTATGAAGCGCAGCATGAGGCACGATGTTATTACTCTCATTACCCCATGTTGCAATGGCTTTTTTAGGGGCAGTTTCCCTCATTTAACTGGAAGCTCCTTGGGGGCTGCAGTGGTTTTTTCCATACATTCCCTCAAGATACTAAGGACATAGTAGATATCCAGTGCCTATTTAGGGATGTCTCCTGAATTTATACCCATGTTATAATCAGCCACATTTTTTTTTTCTTCTGGAACTACAGGATGTTGATATCTGAGAGAAACTGCAGTTAGCATGTATAAAGCTCCAGGTGGTGAACAGAGCAGGGGCCTCACAGCGAGGCAGGGAAAGGAAGATACTCTGATAAATTGTATTAACTTTCTGGGCCTCAGTTTCTTTGTTTGGAGAATGAAGAGAATGATAGATACTGCTACAAGGTTGTTGCAAGGATTTTCTTAACGTATGCTTAACACGGCGCCAAGGACACAGTAAGTGCTGAGCAAACAGTAGCTGCAGTATAGAAAGTGAACGCTTAGGTGTCTCTGGGTTAAGGCTGGCAACTTCTCTGAGGTCAGCGAGGAAATGGGCTGCGGGAGCGCTGGGCGGGGCCGCCGGAAGACCCGCCTCCCACGCGTCCGGTCGTCTGGGCAACGCGTGGTTCCGCTAGCTAGATCGCGGCCTGAGTGACAGCGTGGCAGCTAGCACCCGGCGCTCTGGAGCACGCTCAGCATTGGCGAGGGCCACTTCGACAGAGCGATGAGTGATGATGACAACGAGAGCGAGAGCGTCAGCGTCCACACCGAGTCCCAGGCTGGGGAGGAGAACGAGCTGCCTGTTATCCAGCTGTGCGGGCTGGTGGAGGAGCTCAGGTACCCGCCTGGAGGCCGCCCCCCTCCACCCCATCCTGGGCGCTCCGCCAGTTCCGGGTGGCCTCAGACCTTGGGTCCCGCATGGAGAAGATCCAAGCCAACACTGGACACTGGGGGAACTTGTCTTTTTACCTCTGCGTTTCCACCACCACTAAGCTAACAATCTGATGATGAAGCCAGAACGGGGTGCAGGGGTGAGGCTGGTGGGGCGACAGTGGGAAGCCCAGAGGGTAATGCTAGGACTTCAGCCTGGCGGGGCTGTCTGGTGCTAGGTGATATATGCTTAGCCTCTCCCCTGTTCTGCAGCGGCAGGTTGGACCAGGTGATTTCTAAGTCTCTTTCCAATGCTAAGATTCTATGATGAAACGAATATACCCGCAGAATAGAAAGATAGCTTGAGATTATTTTAGTATGAGGCCACATGTCCCTGAACCAGGCTGTGACATGGAGATGGACAGTAAAGAATGGCTGGCCCAATAGTCTGCATGTTTAGGAATCTGTTTTATATCTGCTACAGCAAGACACTTTGATACATTGTGCTTTCTATTTAGCCTTTTCCTCTAGTCTTAAAATACAGCCAAACAGGAATTAGCTCAATAATATATGAAAACATCAATGCCATTCTCTCTCTCATACACACGTGCGCGTGCACACACACAGGAGAAGTTAAGAAGTTAAAAAGGTCATAATCTTGGCATATCCAGGATAAACTAGGCTTGTCATCTCTAGTTGTTTAAAAACCATTTGTCCACAGCTTATAATAAACTTCCGGTGGATACTTTCATCTACTGAGAACTAGAAATAAAGGATCTGAGAAACATGAACCAAAGGAAACATCTGAAGATTGTGTGTATAACTTCAAGAATATAGTAATTCAGAAGGGATTTCACAAATAGGTTAGATGATACTTGAAAACTATAACAACAATTTTCAGTGTAACACCAGTGCTCTGAATTTTGCGGCTCATGAAACATATTAATAAAAATGTCAAATACTTAAACAGCACTTACTATGTGCCAGGCACTGTCCGGAAATCTTTGCATTCCTTATTGTAACCCTTAAAGGTAAGTTCTGTTATTATTCCCATTTTATAGATGAGGAAACTAAAGCTCCAAGTGGTTAAGTGTCTTGCAGGAGGTCACACATGGCTTATAAGTGTTAAATACTAGTTATTTATTAGTTTAAACTCCTATTGATAGAACTTACTCAGGTACCCTCTATCTTGCAGCTATGGAAACTCTGCTCTCAAAATTGAGACAGAGATGTTTGAGAAATATTACATTAAACTGGAGCCAAGGGAACACCGAACTTCACGAGTATCAGAAATTAAAATATCAGCAGCAGACTATGCACAGGTATACAATGGACATCTAGAAAATTATTGTTTGTTCCCTTAAATGCAAGTGGTATTTGTGTATTTGCCTTTGATGTGCCCTCTTTGGCCAAGTGGCCATGTGACTTTCTCCCTGTTCTTCTTTGGATTCTTCCTTCCCCTCGAAGGTTTCTTTTTCAAGTGAGTGTGAAGGGAATTGGGTTCAATTAATAACAGATTGACTCTCCCAGAATACCTTAGTTTATTTGAAAGAATTCCCTTAAATTGTGGCTCAACTGTTTACAAGACCCAACCATGTGACTAAGGGAGAGAAGTAGGCCTGGTGTGGGCCCTTTTCTCAAAGGGCTTATCCATGTAGGTCCATGCTTTGAGGGCCAGACAAACCCATCTGCAGTCCCACGCATTCCCTGTACCTCCCCACTTGTGATCTTGGCCTTAAATACATAGAAAATCTAATATTTTTGTTTATTTGTCTATTTTGCTGAACACTGTGCGCCTAGATGCAATTTCTCTTCCGTGTTCAGTTTGGGAAGCATTGAGCTTCCTCTTGACACTGACCTGAGTGCTGGTCTCCAGCAGCTTCACTACCTTTCCACCCTGGAGACATTGTCCCTTTATTTATTTTTAGTTCATTGTACTACAAGCCTTTGAAGTGTTAGCACCAGGGCCTTAGGGTGACTTCTGAAATAACCATCACCTCAGGCCTAGCAGCCAGCATCCTTCCCCCAGGAGCTTATTGTCACTGGCTGTCCTTAGGGTGATTTCTGACAGGTCCGAGGGATCATTCTGATGCCCCTCTTGGGCTGCTATATTACCAAGTCCTCTTTGACAATGGCTTTGTTTCTCTTGGCTTGCAGGTACGGGGCAGGCGTAGATCCAAATCCCGCATAGGCTTGGACCGTATGATAGGCCTCACTGTTGACCAAAAACTCGAGCTTGTACAAAAGGAGCTGGAAGACATGAAGGATGAAATAAGGCACATGAGGGCAAATGCTGAACGGGATCTACAGCACCATGAGGTATACCTTATGCCTTTCTCTCAGCATGGGCTGTCCTACCTGGGCTCCCCATTTCCGCCTAACCAAGACGTATCTATAGCGTGTTGGTATAATTGTTGGTCCTTTGGAAGAAACACGGATGAGACAAATTGAGGGCCTGCCTTTAAGGAATTTCCCACCTGCTTTAAAAAAATTTTAAATTTTTTTTAATACAAGATTTCAAACAAACATAGAGAGGCCAGCACAACAAACTCCAGTGACTCAACACCCAGATGCAGCAATTATCAACATATGGCCACTCGTGTTTCGCCAGTGTCCCACCCAACTTTCCCCTCATCCCACTGGGTTATTAGGAAGTGAATCCTAGACATATCATTTATCTGTAAATATTTCAGTGTATGTCTCCAAGATATAGATTCTTTGAAAAAACATAACCACATACAGTGAGCTATGGTGATGCCACAGCACTCTACCCAGGGTGACAGAGGGAGACTGTCTCAAAAATCACAATAACTCTAAATGCCCTTAAAAATTTACAACAATTCCTTAATAATACAAAGGGTTTGAGGTTTAAGTCAGTGAACTGGGTGAAAAATACCCAAGTCACTGTTTATATACAGCATGCATGCCCATCGTCCATGTCCTGTTGGAGACCTATTAACACACAGCAGGTCTTAGTGAGTCCAACGCAGTTTCCTCCAGTGGAAAAACATCACTGTTAAGTTGGTTACCCATGGGATGAAGTTGTTGGCTTGCATTTGAGAGCCAGAAATAGATACTTCTGTTCTATTTCTAGGTTTTTCTATGTTTTTGTTTCTAAATGTGGACACACACAGAATCACACTCCTTGCCTTGAGAGGGACAAGAGTGGACTCATGTCTCCCATTGATAGAACTATCTGTATCACATAAACCAATCTTTCCCTCCCTCCCTCTCTCTCACCATTCTCCTCTCCCACTTCTTTCCTCTCTCTTTCCAAATATGTATTGCTGAATTCTAGCAAGTTAAAGGAGCTTAGGATGTGGTAGCATTGCCCTGACCTGCTAGATTGCGTGATGTAAGTGTCAAGTGCAGAGAAGGATCAGTATGGGCTACAGTGGTCAAAAGACTTTGTAGAGGAGGTGGCGCTTCACATGGGACTTGGCATGACCTTGAAGAATGATGGCATTTGTTTAAGGCATAGGGAAAGAAGGACAATCTAGGTAAGGAGAATGACGTGAGCAAGGAAGTGGAGGTAGTCATGAACATGGCACGATCATGACATTGAGGAGGCCCATGTGATTAGAGAAGAGGGTGCTTCGGAGGCTGTATTAGGAAGTCAGGTTGAGTAGGGCAATGAGACCTTGAGAACCAGGCAGAGGAGTTTATCTTTGATGTCTTAGAAAGCTGGACCCCACTGAGGATAACTGAGCAGGAGGACAATATGTTGAAGGCAGCATCTCAGGTGGATTGATGTTCCAACACAAAGAGATGATGGTCCGGGAAGAGGCTGGAGCCCAAGGCCAGCCAGTGAAGATGCTTTTGCTTCTCAGTGCCCTGGAAAAAGCCTGAATTGTGATGATTTGCTGTGTGGCTATAGATACCTTCCTATTTGATTCTTTAAAATAGTGTGTGTTTTCTTATTTCAAGGTAATCTATGTTTGTTGTGGGATAGTTAAGCTACAAGAAAATTTGAAAACATCTACAATGATACCCCTGCAAAATAGTTACTGTTGATCCTCACATTTATCTCCTTATATAATTTAGATAATTTTCTGTGTATATACAAATTTATTATAAAAGGAGATATCATATTATTTTGTAAGCTATATTTTTCACTTAACAAGGTGAAATTGTCTCTCCATGTCAATACATATATTCATTTTATAACATTTTTTTCCTTTGGAGATGGGGGTCTCTCTGTGTTGTCCAGGCTGGAGTGCAGTGGCTATTCACTACAGCCTTGAACTCCTGGGCTCAAGTGATCCTCCCACCTCAGCTTCCTGAGCAGCTGGGATTACAGGTGCATGCCACCATGCCTAGCTTTATAACATCTTTTTTAAAAGTAATAGAAGTATATAATAAGACTGCTTGTTTATCTCCCCACTAATCCATCTCTCTAGATATAACTATGGTTTGTGTTTTGGCATATATCCTTCCAGATATTTTTAATATATTTTTATACAAATACTTTATTTATTTTTTTATTTCAGCATATGATGGGAGTACAGATGTTTAGGTTATGTATGTTGCCCTTGCCCCCCCTTCCCCCCTAATATAATTTCTAATGGATAGTGATGCCTGAGACCCTGCTTTTGTTTGTTTGCTCTTTTTTTATGGATACTATTTTTTGAGGAATACTTTTTAATAATAATATTCATATGGTCAAGTTTGTATCTTAAGGATATCTTTCTAAGACTAAGAAGAAACATCATGTATTAGAACACAAAAGAGGCCTGGGAACTTAGGTTTCCTTAGAGGATATATCCTTGAGGATTTCTGAAAACTCTCTTTTCTCTTTGTGCTGACTCTCCCAGGCTATCATCGAGGAAGCTGACATTCGATGGACTGAAGTTCGGAAGGAAGTGCACGAGTTTGAAAAAGATATTCTAAAAACCATATCCAAGAAGAAAGGGAGTATTTTGGCCACTGAGAAAGTGATGAAGTACATTGAGAACACAAACCGCCGGAGGGTGAGTTGAGTTGGCAGCCAATTAGCACTTGGAAAGGGGGAGTAGATTCTTACAAGGATGACATAGAATTATCCATGCGAGGCAGCCCAACTCCACTTGGTCCACCATACGTGTTGCCCACATATGCAGATTTTTTTGCATCCCTAAAATTGTATGTGTGTGTGCATGTTTTAAAATGCATGCTTATCAAGGCTAAAATCAATCAGGCTGGATGCATATCAATACTATCTCAGATCGACTGCTTCTTTTTGATTGTTGTTATTTGTTTCAAGATCTGATGCATTTTCTTGAGAAAGGAGTGAGGCTGGGTCTGGTGACTGTGTGGAGGGGGCAGGTGAATCTCAAGCTCTTTGAGTTCCCATTTTATAAGGGGATGGACCTTGGGCTGGCCTGGGAAAGGAAGGAGAATTTTGAGGGTACTCCATTCCCAGAGATTTTATATATGTCAAGTTTTGGATCTTGTTACTAACCCTATCATGTTAAGAGTAATAAAAATTATGTAAGTTACCATGACAATAAAAGACCAAAGAATCATAAGATCATTTTGTCAGGAAAGGCCCCTGCAGTAACATATACCCAAATAATCTTGAACTTAAAAGCAATATAAAATATGCATGGAGCAGATTTCTTTCTTGATTACGAGTGAAATGTCCTAGCAGCAACAGCTTGGGTGGAAGTAAAAGAATTTGAAATAAGTGAGTGAATGTTAGGGCTCAACTTTTGGTTTACAGCCTTAGACCTACCAATTTTTCAAACCAACAGGGAAAAAGAAGATAAATGGATTAAATGGATTAAAATATGCCTTTATTTTATAGGATAATATGAAGGACAAATTACGTTTGAAAAATATTTCTCTCAAAGTTCAGAGGAAAAAAATGCTTTTACAATTGAGACAGGTATGTGACTTCTTTCTTTCTATTTCTTTCTTTCTTTCTTTCTTCTTATTGTAGGCTGAGTAATGGCCCCTCCAAAGATGCTCACATCCTAATCCCTGGAATCTGTGAATGTGTTACCTCATATGGCAAAAGTACTTTGCAGATGTGATTAATTGAAGGATTGTGAGATGGGGAGATGCTCTCGGATTACCTGGGCGGGCCCAGTGTAATCCCCCTCTTTATGGGAGTGAGGCAGGAGGGGAAGAGAAGATATGATAACAAAAGCAGAGATTAGAGCGATGAGCTTTTACAACAGAGGAAGGGGGCCATGAAGCGAGGAATGTGGGCAGCTTCTTGAAGCTAGAAATGACAAGGAAACATTTTCCCTGAGAGCCTCCGGAAGGAATGAAGCCTTGCCAACACCCTGATTTTAGCCCCCAAACCATTTCAGACTTCTGACCTCCAGAACTGTAAGATAAATTTGTGTTATTTTAAGCCACTAGGTTTGTGGAAATTTGTTGCAGCAGCAATAGGAAACAAATACAGTTGCTATGCAGGCAGATAAGGGGCTTTCTATAGATAAAGTCAGCTTGAATTAAAAAAACCCTCATGACATACTCATTGACCTTTGTGGGGATGCGGCCTGGGTGGCACAGTTAGACTGTGCTTTGGTGAGTCTTTGGCCGGCTGACCCTAATGGCTCCTGATTAGAGAAAAACATGACTCAGGGCCTCTAGAATGGGATATGTGGCTCTGTCCTTTCCCAGCTCAATATTTTTATTATGAACTTGACTATGGGCACTGATGGCATGCACGTCAAAGGGGGCCACTGAATGACACAAAATTGGGCAGGAGAACTAACATGTCAGGGGACTATCGCTTAATCGACCTGGGGTCCAGAAAGATCTCCACAAGCTGGGACAGCTTTAACAACATGAAGAGACTAAAGACAAATGTAAGATCCCCCACTTGGGTCCCCCCAAAATATCTGCACAGGTACAGGATGGCTCAGCCTTAGAGTACCTGATAACGTCTGCTCAGCTAGTGGCAGTGTTATGGCCTAGGCTGCACTGGTAGAAATACAGTGCCCACGCCAAGAAAGGGGTGTCTTTGGTCTGCTCTGTCTGAGCAGCCCCAACCTGGACTGTCGCATCCCAGTGTGAGCTCCACACTTGAAAGAATGGGTAAACTAGAGTTCATGGAGGAGCGTGAGCCAGGGAAGTGGCAAGGGGGAATGCTCAGTGCTGCTGCCGGAAGAGAGGACGCACTAGTGGACAGCAGCGTGTACATGGAACTGTATACAGGGGCAACAGTATCAAGGACCATGGAGCTAAAGCTTCCAGGGGCTCAGTGAGAGAGAGAGATTACCCTCAGGTATAGAAAACAGATTGGGAGCATTGGAGCTGGAGGATGGGTTGTTTGGGCTTAAGGAAATTGTGGTATTGTTTAGAAAGGGGAAGACCAGAGCATCTCAGGAGATAGCACAGCATGAGTAGAGCAGGGTGTGGGAGCAGCAGAGCAGTCCTCAATATGGGCTGTTGCTGCCACAAATATAAGATGGCATAGACCTGGTGGGGCAGGTAAGATGGCATAGACCTGGCGGTCAGGGAGGGAATCCAATTCACTAATAGATCCATGGTGCAGAAACGTCATACGATCAAAGGAGGGGGATTCATGGGCTGCTTTCCTGGGTTTTCCAGGTTAAAAACAACTTTTAAATAGCCTGATTCTTACTCTTCGTTCATGGTCCAGTTTAGGCACCACCCGCTGTGGGAAGCCTTCCCTGACTCGGCCTTTCATCCTCTCCTGGCCCAGCTGAGGGGCTTCTGTGCACCCTCCACCCGCTGCCCATCCCAGAGCACCACGCTGATGAGTCAGTACCTGGGGCCTGTTTGTGAACCTTCATCTCTTCTCCTTGAGGCTAGGGAACATTTTATTTACTCAAATCTCTATTCCCAATGCCTAGCACCATGCCCGGCACCAAGCAGATGCCCAATGCATGTTTGTCAAATGACAGAAGGACCTGCAAAGTTTTACCAAGAGTTGCGAAATGCGACCCATACATTCAGAATCACAGCTGAAGCTCCCATCTTTTCTTCTTTCTGAGCCATAGAAGGAAGAGGGGGGTGAGGCCCTCCACGAAGTTGATTTTCAGCAGCTAAAGATGGAGAACGCTCAATTTTTGGAGACGATTGAAGGAAGGAATCAAGAACTGATCCAGCTAAAACTGGCATCTGGGAACACCTTGCAGGTCCTCAACACCTACAAAGTAAGGCCATCCCTGATGCCTAGGGCCCCGCTAGGCTTCCCACACCCACCTTTCTGGCCACAGGGAGGTTCCTGTGTACACAGCAGTTTCACACAGTGCTTAGGTGTCCCTCACTATCCTGCTGCTGCCTGATTTCACTCAGCAAAGCCATGCCTCCTAAAATTCCCTAAATGCTGCCACAACCCTGGCTATGCATGAGAACCACCTGGGGGCTTTTTCTTTTTAAAAAATATACCAATGGCCAGACCCACCCTGACTAATTGAATTAGGAGGTGAGGGTCTCACATCTTGTTTTGTTGTTTTTAACTCCCCACGTGATTTTTATGCATGGTGAGTTTTGAGAACTAATCACATTTAGGTCCTGTTTAATTTAGGCTTATAATAAAGCACTTCCCACCTTAAAACCCTGCAAAGGGGCTGGGCGCGGTAGCTCACGCCTATAATCCTAGTGTTCTAGGAAGCCGAGTCGGGAGGATTGCTTGAGCTCAGGAGTTTGAGACCAGCCTGAGCAAGAGCGAGACCCTGTCTCTACAAAAAATAGAAAAAATTAGCCAGGTATGGTGGCATGCCCCTGTAGTCCCAGCTAGTCGAGAGGCTGAGGCAAAAGGATCACTTGAGCCCAGGAGTTTGAGGTTGCTGTGAGCTAGGCTGATGCCATGGCACTCTAGCCCAGGTGAAATAGCAATACTTTGTCTCGAAAAAAAAAAAAAAAAAAGAAAAACCCTGCAAAGGAAAATATGTTAGCTATAAATCAGAAAACTACTAAATAATTTATCATCCAAATGGAACCCTTTTGGGAGAGAAGAGAGGCATTAGTAAGTAAACAAGGCCTCCAGCCATGAGCAGGGCCTATCCGCAGCAGACCAGACCATCTGGTCACCCAGCTAGTGACCATCTAATGTAGTGGCCGGCATACTGCAGGCCAGTGTATCCCACCTACTGGTCTGTGAGCCAAGAATGGTTTTTGCAGAATAACGTTCACAACCAATTTGATAATAGAGAACACTAACTTTGAAACCAAATTAAGCAAAATTGGTTTCTCCTCCAGAAAGTCTATTCTTCTCATTAGTGGACCTGTATTCCAAAATATTGTACTCAAGTATTATATTTTGAATTTAGTCAATGAAACACTTGTAGGAATTTGGGTTTTTTCTCTTATTAATATAAATAACTACATAATATCCACAGTTTTGTCTCTGGGTCTGCAAAGCCTAAAATATTTATTATCTGGTCCTTTACAGAAATTTGCTGACCTAGTGCCCAGGTGGCAACGGTGGCTATGGGCTTGGGTAGCTAACAGGGGGCTTCCTTTCACCCCCACAGTTTAAAAATGTGATTGTGAATTATTTAGACCAGGTTTATATTTGTTCAACATGTTCCTTTTACAAATGAAAAAACTGAGGCTGAAAGATGCAGACTATTTGCCAAATTCAAGCAACAAGTTAGTGACAGAGCTGGGACTCCTAGTCCAGTGTGTGTCCCACCCAACCGTTTTCCCCTGGTATATAAAGTATGTAGAAAATACTGTACTGGCATTCTGAAATTTGTGTATCATAAACATCCAACAGAGCATCTACTTTTAGCTTATCTCATCATATTTAGCTTGTTTGATCACTGTATTTCGAGATGAAGGCAATTCCTCTGACTCCCAGGCCCTGGTTGCCTGGAGAGTGGGTAGTATGTGGTTAGATCACATTGGAACCTTGATCTTACACTGCAGAATCAATTAAGTAGCACAGGCCCTGTCTGCTCTCGTGGGGAAAAGCCAAGGATTTTGGAAGTAGAGCTACTGGTTTATAAAATGAAACTGCCAGGTTGCAGGGCCTGAGCTCTTTAGGATGGGTCTACATTGCTTGCAATACCCGAGCATCAGCGACACAGGCCACAGTGGGTGGAATGAGAGCCATTCTGTGTCTCAATTCTCAGGTCTCCTGGGGGAAATGGAGGCAAAACAACTGTGAGTTGTGGAGTCAGACCTCACCTGGGTTTGAATGGCAGCTCTCCTGGGGGATGGGCTTCATCTGAAGGGATTCTTCACCTCTCAGAGGCAAGTTTTTGTGTCTTGCCAGCAGGATGGAGCTCTGTCTAGTCTGTGCTGTGTCCCCCACACCCAGGACAGTGCCTGGCTAAAGCAGGTGCTCAACCAATGCTGTGGAATGAGCAGCTGGGAGGGGGTCAGGGACAGGCCACTTTGATGTAACCATCAAACACCCAAGTGTGAGAGGCCTTGTTAACAACATGCAAAATAACTTTCCTCCATTACCCACGGTACCCATACCCACAGTGTGGCAGGCACAGGGCTAAGTGCTAAGGGGACATGGTCTCTTCTCTTCCATGAGTTTCATGAGTGAACTTGAGTCAAGGTGGCACCTTTTTCTCTGACCTTATGCCCTCAAGCTCTGCCTGGTGGAGTCTGGTAGAATATAAGCATTTCACTACAGCTGGGATGAGTCACCCCTGACTGACTGTAAACTAGTGACCTGGTGCCTTGTAGTAGGTAGAATTCTTAGATGTCCCAAGACTCCCTGCCCCCCCTGGTGTATACACCCTAGCCAGGATTGTGAATATGATGGGTTCTGTTATTAAGTTCTGCTTTGTTCTATGATTAGGTTATACTATATGGCACAGTTGACCTTAAGATAGGGAGATTACCCATGGGGACCTGACCGAATCACGCAAGCCTTTTGAAATCATAGAGTTTCTCTGGAAAAGGGAGTCAGAGATGTGAAGCACAAAGGGAATTTGCTGGGTGAGAAGTTCTTTGTTGCTGGCTTGAAGACAGAGGGGCCACTTGGAAGGGATCTGAGAGGGTCCTCTAGGAGCTGAGAGCAACCTCCTGCTGACAGCCAGGAAGAAAATAGGGACCTTGGTCCTTCAACTTCAGAGAAATGCATTCCGCCAACAAGGAGCGAGCCTGGAAGAGGACACTGAGATCCTGACAAGAACCACAGCCCTGGCAGACACCTTGATTTCAGCCCAGGGGACTGTGGGCAGATAGTCTAGCCTCACTGTGCCCAGCCTCCTGACTTATAGAAATACGAGATAATAAACAGGTACTACTTTAAGCCACAGAGTTTGTGGTAATTTGTTATGCAGCAGTGGAAAGTGAATGCATGCCTTTTCAGAAGTGGCCTCCTCAAGTGACTAAAGGCTTAATTCAGCATCACAAATTAAGCTCTTATCACACATCGTGATGGCCATGCCCAACAGAGCCAGTGATGCCCTTGTAGTTACATTCCTTCCTGCCCAGCCTCCCCCGCCCACGGCTGAGCCCCCTCAATCTGGTCTCTTGTTCACTTTTGCTTTCCTAAGCATTGTAACTTCCATGCAGGGCATGGAGCAGGAAGTGAGCCTTAGAGAAGTGAGGGCTGTAGAGGAGTGGGGAGGGGAACGGCCCTGGGTGCCCGAAGATCCCCCAGGGAGGTGGCGCCACGCTCTTCTGCTATATCTAAGTTTTGACCCTCTGGGGCAATGCCCCTGCATCCTCCTGCTTCTCCCTTCACTTTGACTGTAGCCGTGTGGCTTCTCACCTCCTCTCCCAGCTCCTGTTAGACCCTCCCCTCCTAGCCACTTTCCTTAGTTTGGAATGTTCTCTCTTTCCTCTTCATCTGCACATATTGACTCCACCTTCCAGCCCTCCTTCCAGCATTTCTTCTGCAGGAAAACCTCTTCTCACTGTCCTGGTGTTCTTACAGCTTGGCACAGTTGCAGTTTTGCGTTTCTTCTTCCAGTTATTTGACTGCCTCCCCACCTGTGTTCAGGCTGTGAGCTGGCCCCCTTGTGGCACGGCCTAGGTTGCTTTGCTGACCAGGGCCTGGTGCAGGGTGAGTGGGTTCTCAGGGTTTGTTGAGGGTGCCCCCTGAAATCACCAGTTCCTTCCCTGGGCCCACTCCTCACCGAATAGAGCATATCTCAACTCCTCTGGCTGACTCTAACCCACTGGGAGAAAGTGGTCCGAAGGGGGCCAGTCTGAGAAGCAGGGACCTGCAGGAGCTGGTGAAGGGCGAATGCTGCGATGGGAATCTGCCAGGCAGCTCCTGCATGATTCTTCCGACACCAGCAGGCCCAGCCTCATTAGGCAAGGGAGACAGTCATGGAGCCTATGTGCTGTGGAATCACACTGCCTGGGCTCAATTCCTGGCTCACCCTTGTCTCTGTGACTTGGGGGAAATTGTTGCACATCCGTGAGGATCAGTTCCTTCACCTGTCAGTAGGAATAGCAGTAGCACCCATCTCTTGGGGAGTATTCCTCCCTCTCCATCCATGTAGTCATGGCAGCTGTTTTTTGAGTGTTCTCCATGTGCCAGGTGCTGTGCTCAGCATTCTACCCAGATGTCTCCTGTAAGCCTCTCCACAACCCTGCAAGGTGATTGGATCAAGTATAGAGAGGTTCTGGGACTTGCTCAGAGTTTCTCTTAGTAAGTAGTGGGGCAGGATTTGGGTCCAGGTGTGTCTGACCTTTCTGCCTCTCCAGCTGAAGACAAGACCCTGAGGTCCTCTCCTCCCCTGCCAGATCTCAGACATCAAGATTCTGAAAATCTAGGCAACTGTGAGAAGGGGAGTCTGAAGTTCCTGGATGGTCCTGCTTTTCTCCTACTTAACAAAGACCTATCTGCCCTTCCTGCAGTTCTAAGAGGTCAACTTAGCTCAAGACTTGGTGTGTTATTATATTTCAGAGCAAGCTTCACCGAGCAATGGAAATACACATCAGTCTGGACAAGGAGTATTTGCTGAGAAATGAGCTACTTGGAAAAATCGAAAGAGAAACCCTACAAGTAGAGGAGGTAGGAGAGGAAAAAACATGCCATTCTGATATCTGTCTCCTTCTGTCTACAAGGACTTGAGTCAGTGTCTACCAAGATTCAAGCCACCTTGGTTATTTACCTGGAAAAGTCTAGACCATCAAAATCAAAATAGCCTTTAAGCAGAAAGTGGCACCTGGAGACCCTTGTTGCATTTTATGACTGGGTGGGGTTCTAGAATCAGTTCGTAAGAAAAATTTCATAGAGTCCAAATAATACTCGAGAATTTCTGAAAGTACAATATTCAAAGTTTTGTGTCTATACCCGTAAAGAATGTATAGTGCATATAGTAACTATTATAATATGAGAAAAAGGACACATGCCAAAATATAATGTTTTATGTAAAGGAGAGAGAGAGTGTGTGTGTGAGCACTTGAAACACAGAACTCACCTGGTGCGGTGGCTGCTCAGGCTATGAATGTCCATAACTGAGATGCACGTAGGATGTGATGAAAAGAGAACTTTTTTGGAGGGTGGACTTGTGATCAGAAGACCCATCATTCTTTGATGCTGCCAGTTTCTAGCCTGGAACAAGCCTTTTCATTAGACAGGACTGTTCCCACATCTGTAAAACAGAGGTTACAGCCCTTGTTATGGGGACTAAATAGGACCACATACAGTGATGCTTTGTCAGCCTCTAAAGCCATTCCCATAATTATTAGTGTCATTGTCTTGAATGGGCCTGAAGTGTCCCCATCAATGTGTGTGGCGCCAAACCTGCCTACAATGGCCAAAAAGCCACAGGATTACTACATCTGCCTCAGTTTTGTCATGGCTTCCACTTCATATCCTTGATAGAGAACCAGTACCTTCTGCAAAAAAACCAGGCTCAGTACAGAGTGGCAGGCAATAGTTACTGGATTACAAGTACAAGTTAAAACTGATTTTTAAAAGCCTGTACTGCTTAGTATATTTTAGTTTTCCTGTCAACTTTTTAAAAACAGCTTTATTGGGATATAATTCATATACCATATAATCATCCATTTGAAGTGTACAGTTCCATGGTTTACAGCAGTGGTCCCCAACCTTTTTGGCACCAGGAACTGATTTCATGAAGACAATTTTTCCACGGATGGGGGTTGGGGGCTGGCAGAGCTCTGTGGCCCAGTCCCTAACAGGTCATGGATCGGTACCAGTCCACAGCCTAGGGGTTGGGAACCACAGGTTTATAGTATTAATATAGTCACAGAGTTGTGTAACCATCAGCACAATGTTTAGCCTTTAGAAATCCTTCTCCATTCCCCACCTCCCCTGGCCCCCACCCTCTTGCACTAGACAACCACTAATCTACTTTCTGTCTCCATGGACTTGCCTTATTCTGGACATTTCATATAAAGGGGATAATATAATATGTAGTCTTTCATGACCAGCTTCTTTAACTAGAAATGATATTTTAAAAGCTTATGTTGTAGCATATATCAGTACTTTGTTTCTTTTTGTGGTCGCATAATATTCCATTATGTGGCTAAACCACATTGTATTTATCCATTCAGCAGTTGATAGACATCTTGGTTTCCACTTTTTGGCTATTTCGTATAATGCTGATGTGAACATTCTCATACAAGTTTTTTTCTGTGGATCTATGTTTTCTTTTCTCTCGGACATATACTTAAAATTGGAATTATGGGTTATATGTGGTAATTCTAGGTTTAACATTTAGACAGACTGCCAAACTGTTTTGCAAAGTGGCTATACCATTTTACATTCCCACCAACAATGTATGAGGGTTCCATTTTGTGTACATCTTTGCCAAGAGTTGTTATTAATATTTTTAGTTTTTCTTTAATGGCCTTCCTAGTTGGTATGAAGTGGTATCTTCTTGACATTTTTATTTGAATTTCCTTAATGACATTGAGCATCTTTTCTTGTATTTATTGGCCACTTGTCTATCTTTATTGGAGAAATGTATATTCATGTCCTTTGCTCAGTTTATAATTGGGTTATTTATTTTTTTGACTTACCCATTGTAATTTGAAAATGTCATAAGTCAAAAATGCATTTAATATACCTAACCTATTAAATATCATAGCTTACCCTAGCTCAGAACACTTACATTAGCCTACGGTTAGGCAAAAATCATCTAACACAAGTCTATTTTATAATAAAGTATTTAATATCTCATGTAATTTATTGAATACTGTACTGAAAGTGAAAAACAGAATGATTGTGTGGGTACTCCAAATATAGTTTCTGCTGAATGCATATTGCTTTTTCACTATCATAAAGTAAAAAAGTCCTACGTTGAACCATTGTAAGTAGAGGACCATCTCTATATGATTTGTAAATATTTTCTCCCATTCTATGGGTTTTCTTTCTCTTTCCTGACGGTATTGTTTGTAGCACCAAAGTGTTTAATTTTGATGGAGTCCAGTTTATTTTTTGCTTTTGTGCTCATGTTTTTG
This sequence comes from Avahi laniger, assembly GCA_963575035.1. Classification (NCBI taxonomy): domain Eukaryota; kingdom Metazoa; phylum Chordata; class Mammalia; order Primates; family Indriidae; genus Avahi; species Avahi laniger. The sequence goes on along the minus strand of CAUYSK010032510.1, from coordinate 2,350 downwards.
GTATCATATCTAAGAAACCATTGCTTAACCCAATATCATGAAGATGTATTCCTATGTCTTTCTTTAACAGTTTTATAGTCAAAGCTATTACATTTAGGTTTATGATCCATTATGAGTTAATTTTTTAAATGGTGGGAGCAAGGCTTCCAAAAACCGAAAGAAGAAAGGAGATAAAATATGTTCATAGAGTTTGTTGTATTAACATTTTTATTTACCATTTGTGGTTCTCTCTGTTTCTTCTTGTGGATTGCAGTTACTATCTGGTGTTATTTGCTCATGCAAATACACTTTGTTTCAGTCTGCCTCTTTTGTTCTGTTACTTTCAAATATATTACATTTATATATGTTATAGTCCCCCAAATATAATTATATATGTATTGTTTTATGAACTTGCTTTAAACCGATTAAGAGAAGAAATATGCAATTATACTGTCTTTTATAATGACCTACATAATTACCTTTCTTTGCATTATTTTTTTTTTCATGTGGATTCTGAATTATTGTCTGGTGTCACTTTTTTTCAGCCTGGAGAACTTCCTTAGTATTTCTTGTAAGGCAGATTTGCTAGCAAGGAATTCTCTAGGTTGTTGTTCATCTGGGAATATATTTTTTCTTCATTTTAAAAAAATACACTTTAGATTTACAGGAAAATTGTGAAGATAGTAGAGAATTCTTACCTACTCCATACCCAGTTTCTCCTAATTTAACCTCTTAAATTAGTATGTTTATTACAATTAATGAACTGGTATTGATACATTATTATTCACTAAAGTCTATACTTTATTCATATTTTCTTAGTTTTTACCTAATGTCCTTTAAACTGTTCCAGGATCTCATCCAGGATATCCATTTAGTGTCCTGCCTCCTTAAGCACCTCTTGATTGTGACAGTTTCTCAGAATTTCTTTGTTGTTGATGATCTTGACAGTTTTGAGGAGTACTGGTCAGGTATTTTGTAGAATGTTCCTCCATCGGTATTTGTCTGATGTTTTTCTCATGATTATACTGAGGTTTGTGTATTTCGGGGAGGAAGACTGTGGAAGTGAAGTGCTATTTTCATCACATCACATCAAGGGAGCATACTGTCAACATGACTTGTCACTATCTATTGATGTTACTCTTGATCACCTACTTGAGAGAGTATTTTCCTGGTTTCTCTACTTTAAAATTACTCTCCCTCCTTTTCATACTGTACTCTTTGGAATGAAGTTACTACATATAGCACATACTTAGGAGTGGGGAGTTATGTTCCACATAGATTATTTGTAATTCTTCTGCATGGGAGATTTGTCTATTACTACCCATTTATTTATTTTTAAAATCATTTATTTATTTTTAAAATCATTTATTTATATCAGTTTAAACTCATAGATATTTTATATGTTGGATTATAATCTCATACAGCCATGTATCATTTAATAATGGGGATACATTCTGAGAAATGCATTTTTAGGCAGTTTCATTGTGTGAACGTCATAGAGCGTACTTACACAACCCTAGATGGTATAGCCTACTACACACCTAGACTACATGGTAAAGCCTATTGCTCTGAGCTTACAAACCTGTACAGTATGTTACTGAATACTGTAGGCAACTGTAACACAATGGCATTTGTGTATCTAAACATAGAAAAGGTACGGTAAAAATACAGTATTATAATCTCATCAGACCACTATCTCATATGCAATCCGCTGTTGACTGAAATTTTGCTATGCAATGTGTGATTATATTATTAATGCATTATTTATTTTGTTGCTCAAATTGTTCCAGGTTGGCCATTGGGAGTTTTTTTAGTTGACTTTTGTGTCCCTTCGCCTATCCCTGTCTTTGTGGGTTGTTTTTTATTTTTTATTTCTTGAGCCTTTCCTTTCTGGCACCTGTATACTTTCTGCCCCAGTCTAGAATCAGCCATTTCTCCAAGGAGTCTCGGTTCCTTTTATTTGAGAATTACATTAGAAACCAAGATTTGAGTGCACTCATTTCTTGCTTTCATTTTTGAAAGATTGTTTTGCTGGATGTAATATTCTTGGGTGACAAGTTTTTTCTTCCCTCAGCACTTAGAATATGTCATCCCTCTGCCTTCTGACCTCCATTGTTTCTGATGAGAAATCAGCTGCTAATCTGGTTGGGCTTCCCTTGTATTTGATGAGTTGTTTTCTCTTATTACTTTCTTTTTTTTTTTTTTTGAGACAGAGTCTCACTGTGTTCCCCGGGCTAGAGTGAGTGCCGTGGCGTCAGCCTAGCTCACAGCAACCTCAAACTCCTGGGCTCAAGCAATCCTTCTGCCTCAGCCTCCCGAGTAGCTGGGACTACAGGCATGCGCCACCATGCCCGGCTAATTTTTTCTATAT
>CAUYSK010032509.1:0-109305 GCA_963575035.1 Avahi laniger | reverse complement strand
CTAAGAAGAAAGGTATTTCTTTATGGGCGCTAACAACCCAGAAAATTCATCAATGCAGATGGGGCAACAAAACAGTTAATATCTAATGCTAACATGGTGGTTTATGAGCAAAGAACCAAGAATGGTACTGATCAACGGAATTAGCTTGCAGAAATGAGAATTCGGATATAAGAGGAATTTCCTAGTCCTAATGAGTGATCTTCCGAACACTCAGTGACCCCTCCCCCCATGGGTGGACTTTGCCACATCCAGAGACTTTTGCATACATGTTCTTATACATTTTCTTATAAATGAAGAATAAGGAAGAAATTAATCTGACAGAAAATATAGATGCATATATAATTGGTCTCACGATACGGAAAACTTTGCAAGCATAAGTATAAGAAAAAAAGCAGTTGAAAATTCAATAGATTTGATCATATAAACATTTTAAACTTTTACATATCAAAAACTAATAGAATTAGAATTAAGAATCCAAAATAAATCACTAAATATTTGGCAACATATATGACAAAGGTCATATATCTTAATTTATAAAGTGCATTTATATATCAATAAAAAAATTACATCATCCTAATAGAAATAAGGAAAATTGACAGATAAATCATAAAAGAAAAATAAAGCTGATAAAAACATGAAACTATTCTACTGAGTAATAAAAAAAGACAAATTAAGATACAATGAAGGGCTATTTTGCTTATTTAATTAAAAGCTTTTCTGTGTTAATATTCAAAGTTAGGCTACATTAAGATGACTCTTTATATATTGCCACTCTGATACTATGTAAAGAATTTGCTAAACTGTATTAGAACCTGAAAAATGTTCACATTATTTGACTTAGAAATTCTATAAGGAATTTAAAAGTGAAAAAAGTGGTATACAAATATATTCATCTCAGCCAAACATGAACAATAATTTTGAATCTTTAGGGTTCTTAGATTAAACAAATAAACAAAAACAGAATCCTCTTTAACTTGTTTAAACGAAAAAAGAAATGTATTACAAGTGGCTTACAGAATTCCAGGGAGTGCTCGTGTCAGGTTTACGGGCTCTACGGACACATTGTTGGACCACTCCAGTGAAAACCCCAAAACTGCTGTTTTTTTGTTACAGAACCCACAGCTCACACCACTGAGGCTGGATCCTAAATGTCAGAACTTTAGCAATCATGATCCCCAAAAGCCAGGCACCAACATGCTGTTATCAACAGATTTAGATCTGCCCATTCCCTCCACATTTTCTTCCTACGTGAAGCGTCATGTAGGGGTGTCTGATTGACAGGGCCTGGATCACATGACTCCACCTTCGTTGCAAGGGAGGCTGGGAGAGCAAGTTAAGGTTTCTTGTCTGGGGAGTGAGGACATGTATATGGGCAATTCCTCTGATACAGAAAGAATGTTCAAAAGTTGCTGGGCAGCCAAAGAGTAGAAAATGTCCTCCACAAAACTAAATATCCCCAAACAGGAAAATAGTCAAATAAATTTATATCCATAGAATGGCTTAACACGGGGCCAACTAAAAGTCATATTTTAAGAACATTTAATAGCATGGTACCTAAAAAAAGAATACATATGACAATATATACATATGAAACTGTACACCTATGATGTTTGCATTTTTTAAACATATGTAGACAAAAAACTTGGAAGTTAACATTAAACATTAAACATGGATAAAAGGTATGGTTTTTATTTTCAATTTTTAAAAATTTTATATAATTAACACACATTTTACAAGAAGAAATATCTGTTAAAATCCTAATTCCTTATTGTTTAATTATAGATATTAATGTTATCATTACATAAGGGTAACGTAGTTTGTTATGCTTTGTCTGGGCAAGGGCTCATCTTCATTCATAGCCAGAAAATAGTTAAAAAAGGAGAAAAGCATCCATTGCTAGTCTACCACATGCCTCGCTGCCAAACCCTTGATATCTAAACACTTCTTGAAAATAAATTCTACATTCAACAGCCTAAACTTTACTAACTTCTTGCATTTTTCAACTTTTTGTAATCCAGTTTCTATTCTTACTGCTGTGCTGAAAGATTCCTTAACCAATCACCAGTGACCCCTAACTGGAAAATCCAATGTCTATTTTTCCAGTCCTTAAACTACAAGTTCTCTCTGCTGTACTGCATTTTTAATATCCTTCTTTGTTAAGCTCTACTTCCACATGTCTGTGGAACAGGAAAGTGTACCACACTCCCTACGTTTTCCTTTTACCTATCAATTCATTTTTCTTTGAAATAAATATTTATTTAGTGTTGTATTATGTTCCAGATATATCTGTGAGCATCACTGACAAAGTCCTTGCCCTAAAGAAACTTAAATCTTGGGGGTTGTGGAGACCCCCCCATACAAAACAAACAAACAAACATATAAACAAAGCAATTTTATTTTTTACTTCTTAACTTTTTTCTGCTTCCTACATATGCTTCTTTCTTCTGGCAATCCTTTAACCCTAGTGTTTCTTAGGCTTTCCTCTTAATGTCTCTTCTCATTCTGCATGCTTTTCTATCCTTTCCCATGGCTTCATCTAATCTGTTTAGTCTTGATCTCACCCCAGAATTCATGTATACAACTGTCCATCCACAGATACATCTCCACAAAGCTGTCTGGCAAGCATCGAATTCAAGAAATGTCAAGATAAATTTATTATCTTCTCCTTTAAACCTGCTTCTTCACGAGGGATCTCACCTGCTGAGGGGTCTACCCGAGACTAAAACCTAGCGTGTAATCATGGAAAGTGCAAGTCGTCGATGATCATTCTCGGTGTCTCCAATCTCCAAAATCAAAGGTCTCCTTTACCAAAATAAAGGTCTCTTGGTGGAGGTATTTTGGTTTTCATCTCTGGTCTTGCAGAACAACCCATATTATAGGTACAGTCACTTATTTATTCTAAAAAATGTAGATAGATAAAAGCAACATCAAGGACATATATGTGCACGGAATCCTTGGAAGTCAAGTTGAAGTCTCGTGTTCCCAACGAATTCTATTCATTTCTGGAAGTAGGTATTAAAAATAAGATGTTAACATCATAAATCTTGATTTAAGTTTCCCCACACATCCATGTATAATACAAGTGTCCAGTTCATATCAGGCTCTGAGCATCATGTACCTCACTAAGGACCCTGCCCTAGGCCCTCAATAAATGTGTGTCCGTCTCTCATGCTTACTTAGAGACCAGCTGTCTCAAGGCTGCCAGTCAGTCGCTAAAGAAAGAAAGCAAAAAAATCCACAAAACTAAGTAACCTGTTTTTTGTTTTGGTGTAAGGTTTTGAATTTGTTGCTGGGAAGTAAAGGATAGATGTATACCTTTGATTAAATGTTATGTGATGCATTTTCTGTACTTTTTGGCTTTTTTATTGTCAAAGATGATTTAAGGTCTCTTCTCTTTTGTTTGTCGAGTTTTTTAAAAAAATGTGTATTTGGCAATCGAGTGAATCTATTGTATTTTCCATAGTGTATTCTTTTCCTTTCTATTTCTCAAAAAAAAAAAAAAAATTCTATCTCAGCACAGCAGCCTGGTGTGAGCTAAGTTGACCCACTAACACTCCAGTCCAGCTGGGCACAGATTTCCTTCCTGCTCACCCAGCAACCTGGGATGCAAGTTGACTATCTGGCTGGGCTGATGTTCACTCATCCAGCTGAGCTGCTAACCTAGGGGAAATGCTATCCTTTTCGAAGAGTGCAAAGGCAGCTGCCACAGGCCGTGGTCCTGGCCCCGCAGAAGGCGTCTGAGGCCTTGTTGGTTGGACACTACCTATATTCTCCCCTGAAACTACTTCTTTATTTGCTGGAAAACACTTACAAGGCGAAGAGTGAAGTCCATGCACATTTTATAGAACAGGTTTATTACAACTATTAGAATTCAATTCCAATCTACATCATCACCCTTTAAGCACTTATGCTCTTCCCTCAAAACTTCTGCATACCATTTTTATTCTGACCACGGTGAAATAAATGCCTGATTACTCCCACAAACCCGAGTCTTCTCTCTCTTTCTTTCTCTCTCTCTCTCTTCTGTCTGTATATTTTTGTCTCTGTCTCTCTTTTCCCTCTCTCCTCTCTCCCTCTTTCCTCCTGCTGCATCCAGGAGAAAAGAGGGCTGGGAAAGATGTGAAACAGGTTTCCTCTCCTTTAATGCTAGGACATTAAAACCACAAATAACGACAATACTCACCACAACGAATAAACAAGGCCAAAAAACCAGAAAACCTCTAACTTACACGTGGTTGTTGAAGCCCCAGCACTTACAGGAGCTCATTAAGAGAGATGGTGCATGACGATGATAGGCGCAAATGAGGACGGGAACTTTCGAAAGCATTTCTTCCAAACAGAAGGAGAAAGAAAGAAAGAAAGAAAAAGAAACCCACAGCGCTCAGACATGGTTGCAGGGGACGGGAAAGGGAGCAGTTATTTGCTAAAGGTGTTCTTCTCCATCCCCCTTTTGGGGATCTTTGTGTACACACTCCGGCCCCAGACAAAAGGCACAGGGCAGCTTTAGAGTCTTCAGAACTGGGGGCTGAGGAGGCGAGGGAAGAGAGGGGCATGATTGATGGAGTTCTGGTTGGCTTATAAAGGGCAGCCGGGAGTGCAGGGAAATAATCAGGGAAAAGGGCGTCCCGTGCTGGCTTTCTCAGAGGGGCGAAATGAATCCTGGTCCTCTGCATTATTAAGTTGTCAGGCGGGCTGATGATGAAAATCTGAAGGTCAGGCATAACAAGAAGCACCTTATGGGGGGGTCACGACCTTTCTGAAAGTGCTACACTCATGTTTATCTGCACCTAACCCTTATCCACAATTCTTCATTTGATAAGAACATCGGGAGAGGGGGAGGCAGGGAGGGGTGTCGCCTCATATGTATAAGCAGTGAGCGAAATTAGGCTTCCCGTGAAACTGATTGTGGAGGCTCAATTCACAGTGAAAGATAATAAACCAAAAGGACACACGAGGGATGCAGGCAGAAATTGTTCGCTACAGTGAAACTCAATAAAGGGAACAAGAGCTTCCCTAAATGACAAATTTGGTACAGTGGTGCTAAAATCAGGATTCTCCCTGGAATTGCCGCAGCAATTCACTCTCGGCAGTACCACTTTTTATTTACTTTGGAGACCCTAACGGCATGGGGAGGGGGCGGTTTTGGGGAATGTTTATTTCTTTATCTGCTTGTTTTAAACCAAAGACTCAAGGTGAAGGACAATCAGGCAGAAATATTCTATCCCATTTGTATTTTTGTTTGTTTTTGAACTGGGAATGGAGCAGCCATTCTCAGGCAGCTCATTGGTGTGTGTTTGGGCCGAGAGTTTGTATTTTTCATTTGGAGAATCCTTTTCCAGGTGTTCTCCGTTTCTTAGGGACTGAGGAAGTGCTTGGGATTCTCAGCTGGGACTCATAGACCAAATCTCTAAAGGATCACAAAAGTAAACATATCACTTGTAAAAATAACACTGGAACAATTCACAACCTACAATGCAGGCTTCTAGTGACACTTCCAAATCTAGTTGTTTATCCCTGTTTGTAAAAAGAGCATTCTTTAGATTTTGACGCTTTGGCAGTACTGTAATGTGAAAAACACAGCACTTGCGGGATCATTTACTTTTGAAGGTGAAGATGTGTTTGAAATTGCAAAGAAAGGGAAACGTTTGGCAAAATGAGGACAGAAAATCATTCACCTAAAGAATTAAAAAAAGAAAAATTCTTGAAGTTGGTTAAGGATTTTACCTTCCTGGAAAGGAATTCTCCAAAACCTGAAAGGAAAGAGAATGTTATGTAATACCCCTTAGGTTTGTTTTGCTTATTTTTCTTTGAAAGGGTAAAATCTGATTTTCAACATGATACTTTGAGATAGGCTCATTACTTACAGGAGTAGACTGCTACTTGAGTGAATGATATGCAACTTGGATTTATACTCTTCTATTTGCTAAGACATTTTTCATATTCTCCTCCAGTTCTTAAAGTTATCTCCACGAGCTGCTTGCCATCCCCTCCACCAACTTATATGCACGGAAACATTATCCCAAATAGATAAGCCACATTGAAACTAAGAAAAAAATTCCATTTCAGTTTCTCAATTCTATGTAGGAATAAAAATGCAATGTATATTACTTGACCTACCAGCACTCTTGCCCTATACATTTGAAGATCACATCTGTGCTTTTTGCCTCATATGTATCTCCCTGCGTGGCTGAGATAAAATCGCTGCCTTTCTATGGTGCTTGTATTTGTAATGTTTGTTTAACAATTGGACTTCTGCTATAAAAATAGCACTGGGACATAAAGTGAAATAAAATTCACCAGCAATATTCCACTCCAGCATTTATGTATTCTTTTTTCTCTTATCTTTCTTCTTCTTCTTTATTTATTTAATTAGCCAGAAAACAAGAAAGGTTTATAATTGATGAGATTCCCCGGCTTAAACTGTGTTGACCCAAAAGTCGGGAAGAGAGAGAGAGTGAGAGAGAAAAAGAGAGAAAGGGAGAGAGAGAGCCCATTTTTGCTAGTGTGGCTGATAAGTCAGGGTGCATAGTGACTGGCTTGTCACATGGGGTGGAGCAGGTGCTGAGACACGAGCCCACAGGAATAGTCATTGTGCAGTTGTTTTTGAGAGTTTTTTAAAAAATCCTTTTAGTTCTTTTATAGACTAAGGTTATCATTTGGAATACATTTTATTTAATATTCATCAGAAGATATTAAATCCGTGCCTTATTCAAACACATCTTTAAAAAGTCTTTAAAAAGCTTGCCACTAGCTTCCTGCGTCTGACTGCATCCACATAATTGGCTGAGATGTCTTAGGACGTAAGGTGAATTTTCCAACAACGTAGTATACCATCAACTGCCCAGCTACATCTTAACTATATGCAATGTTATAAATAATAACTACCCTTTTGCTATTCAAAGAGTAAGAATACAATTTTATTTTTTATTTTGCTTATTTAAATCTATAGATTTCTTCTTTAAAAAGTGGATTTGAACCTGATTCCGACAAAAGTTGTATACATATTAAATAGATTTAGATCAGCAATTTACAAACAGAATCAAAGATATCAAAAGTGATGCCATTATCAGCTGGTGACTTTACCAACGAAAGATCAATTCCTGGGTCTCTACCTGCTGGCCATCGGGTGTTTGTTAGGTGTCTCAACTCTTTCTCGCTTTAGCTGCTGCATGTCTGAAGCCTGTTGTGTGATCTCGAGAAATTCCCATGATGAGATTGTGTTTGTGGTTCTAGGGCCAGGACTTTCAATTTTCCTAGGCTTTGGCCCAGTTTGATATGACATTCAGACATTTGTCTTAGAGTACTGATAAGACTTGAGTGAAAGGAAGGGGCTTGATTTACTCAAATCTTGGCATCTGAGTTGCGAACCACAGACCAGCAGCCTGTGTCCCTCGGCAGACCAGCAGTACTGGGAGCCCGGTGCAGAAGCTCAGGTCCTATATAGCCTGAACCCACTCAAAATCTGCATTTTAACAAGACTTGAAGTGGTTCATATGCACCTTCCGGCTGGACTGAACTAGAAGCCGCTTATCATTTTCTTGGGTTTCATTGGCTTAGTAGAGGGCAAGTCTGCTCTTGGTTACATGGCAATTTCAGATGCCTGCTGCCTTCCTAGTACAGTTTTCATTGGTGAGCTGACAAATGCATAACCTTTCTCTGCTCGTCTTCCTCCTGGCTGAGCAGAAAGCATCAAAGAAAAGCTGGAAGATACTGGGGCTAGTTCCACTGGAAGCAGAAATCCCTAGAGTAAAGGGGGGCTCCAATTCCCACTAAAAGGATCACTCAACAGGTAATGATAATAGATTGTCCAAGAGCAAGTACCTGTGTACCAAGTTAATTTTAAGTTGCAATAACATATTTTTTGTTGTTGTTCTTTACATCAGCTACACCAAGAGAAAAATACATTCTATTCTCTTGGCACATTTTATCAGCTGCCTTTTCTTTCCTAGTCTTTGCATAGGGAAAAAAAAAAATACTGCTTGTGTTTTTAAAGGTACTGGAAAAATGAACACTACCTATCTCAATACCCTTTATTTTCAACTCTATAAGGAAACTCTACTGTGACTTTTTACTGCCATCTTTTTTCTATACATTCTTAATTTCATAGGGCAATCGATTCAAATCCATTTTAAATCTCAATGGGCTGGAACTTGGCATGCAAGTTGGTTGGCCAGGTGCAAGTCCCTCTTCAAAATATGACAAAAGTCATGGCTGAAATATAGAGCGGCAAAAATGTTGGAGAGTTTTGCCAAGCTGTGGCCAAACAAGGCCGACTGTTATTAACAAGGGGTGCAGGGGCCAAGCAGGGAGAGGGAGAGAATGTGGGCAGCATGCCATTTGCATAATGATCGACCTAGCTTTAAAAAAAAAAGAACACTGCTTCTGTTCATTTCTTTTTGAGCTTTTTGTTCGTTTTTTTTTTTTTTTAAAGGTAGTTTAGAGAACTAGGAAGGCAGAAAACAAATGAGACAGAAGAGGTGACACTGGAAAAGTCTTAATGCTCTTAAGCTCTATCAAATTGCCCCTGAACTTCTATCCCAATGACACCTCAAAATTCAGTTTCAACTGCCATCGCATGAAGCACTGCTGTAGTACACACAGTTTATGCACCAATGAGCAGATGCTGCAAAATAAGGACGAAACAGTTGCTGGTTCATCTTAGATAATCACAGCAGATTAAGCAGTAGTTTCATTACAGTGTTTTTACTATGCATTATTTTTACTATGCAGCGTCCTTTGAAATAATGGGAATTGATTTCACAGATCTTTTGCATATTACTGATACTGAGTAATGTTGCCGAGTAAAACCTTTTCTATCCCGCCACTGTGAAAAGGCACTAATTGGGGAAGAAGAAGGTTCCCCCACGGAAGGCTCTCTTCCGCAGATTTGAGGCTGGGAGGCAATCGAGCCAGGGAAACTATATGTGGGCCTTTGTGGTTTAGCAGCTGTAGCTTTGTGTCTTGATTTAGCTGACCTAAAATTCACGAACTCCCAGAGCACAGAGCATCGCCGCACTGCCCTTGGTTTCCCCTTCTTGGCCCTCAATTCCTGACCCCCACCGCATTTCTCCTGCTGGATAACGCAATTGGAAATGTGCTGATGAAAAACAGAAAGTTCAGAGAATGAATGTCAAAGCAGAGATTATTAGTGTCTTCTGAAATCAGACACAAACCTTAAAGTGCATTGAATTTTTCCTTTGACTTTGAGTCACTTTGTACATGGGACATCTCCACCTGGCTGCGTGACTTTTCCATGACTAGCATATCTGCAGACGGATTTTCTGATAGACATGTTAAGAGAAAACACACCTCGTCTCTCTCTTCTCCAAAGTTGCTTTTACCACTGATTGACTTGGCTATAACCTCTTCATTCCTCTTAGAAAGATTTTGTAGAGAGAGCATTTGTGTTTTTTCTCAAGCCTTTGTCTCTAAGTCAATGGGAATTTTCTCTTGCTGGGGGTGAGAAAATCTTCAGTGTTGGGAAAGTACAGTGAGAAAGAAAATAGACAATTTGGAATGGACTCCAGTATAGTGTCTCGTCATGAATTAGCTACAGGATTTAGGCAAGACGTTTAAGTTCACTGGAAGCTCATTTCATATGTAACTTTAGAGTGATTAAGGAAGCTTTCACCTTCATCATTGTTACCTTTGGGGAGTTCTGCTACTAAAGTCAAACTCCCATACAATAATTCATTTGCATCACATTATCAAGACTGCAAGCAAGCCAGGCAGTAGTGAGCCAAAGACATTAGAAAGAGCCTGGAAGATTTGATAATTTTATCTGACAAAGTCTTAGAATAGGACATGGCAAGGTTTTTCCCTTCCATTTAGTATGTGGGAATACTCGGACAGATAAAGTCCATATAATACACTAAAGTGTTTTAAATGATAAAGGTAGATGGATTCAGTAGTTATAGTCTAGAATTATTTTAAATATAATTTGGGTGGAAGCAATCTGTTTTAGTACACTTCAAAGATAAACCCGGAAATACCATCTCTGTTGTTCCAGGAGGCTTTCCTCGGAGTTCAAAGTCGACTGGTTCCATCCAGAGTTACAATTATGAAAGCTCAGAAATCGATCTGGAAATTTCCCAAAATGTGTTCCCTAAAATATTATGTCAGTGAGATATCAATGGTTAGTACACCACACACACATACACACATACACAAATACATAGGCACAGTAAGTTTTCATGGTGAAAAACAGTTTGTGGGTTTAGGATGAAATATAGTTAAACTGGTTTTTCAATTGCAGGATGTTCAGAGCCCTTTATCTGAGAATGTGCACCATGAATCTCCTAGAGAAAGATGGTTTTCATAGCATCTTTACAACCGACAGGACCACAGAAATCTTTGCAGGGGAAACACCAGTTAATACCTTATTAAACTGCTGCCTCTCAGGACACAATTTGTTAAACACTGATATAAATTCAATCTGTTAGAAACAAGTAGAAATAGAGATCTAATGGTGACTTCTAGAAATTGCTTTTAAACAAATAAAATTCAAACACTTCGGACAATGATTTTTAAGAGAACTCTTAGTTACCGTTTTATATATCATTGTCTCTTAAAGCACCAAGACTTCAGTAATGAGTGGTTTTAAGAGGTAAGTAAAGATGGTACATGCATTAACTTTTTGGCTTAACTTTTTATGAGGCATTGTGGTATTCATGGCCTGTCATGAGGAAACCCCAACATACCATTTAAACTAGATCAGTCATTACACATAGACTAATCTAAATTTTAGTAACATTGAGCTATTAATAGTTCCCATTATCCAAACCAACCACGTGCTTCTCTGCCTCCTGCCTTGGCTCACACAGTGCTTCTTACCTAAAAATTCTTACACCCTTATGACCACTTCGTAAATTCTATTCATCCTCGAAGAACCACATCAAATGCTTGGAAACCTCCTTTGATCTGCTTAAAACTAATCTTTTCCTTTTTGGTTCTTACTTAGCAATTTGTACCACCACTAGCACTGGACACACATTTCCTCTTATTCTATGTAGCTCTTATTATTATTTTAATTCACTTTCTATGCATTTATTCTGATCCAGTCACAGGGCTGAGTTTCACATACGTGATCTTACTAATGTATAATCTATGCAATGATGAGTACCTGTGTGTCACCCACGCACATACCCTTTCCCTTCCCCATGTAATCACTATCTCTTTAACAATGACGGAAGTTTAGTGAAGTTTATTGAAATCACTGCACTATACTAAAATTGATTTCATAATTGGGTGACTGACTAAATGTCTAAGATGAAAGTATGCCATCTTTCCATATTGCTTTTGGTCTATGACCTAAAGATGTCCAAGATGTCCTACATTAATGTCTTGCTATGTTCCTTGTGTGTGTGTGTGTTTACTGGAAACTTTCTAAGCGTTAGAAACCATGAGAATTTGAGGGAGAACATCTCACGCTCCTGCATGGCACCCTTTTTTTGAGGACTAATGGTAATTCCTGGAGTGGCAGGCATCTTTTTTGGAAAAGCGGCACTCTATGTTTTATCCCAAAGTGCCAAAGATGCCATCACTTGGCTTATATTAGCTGGATTAAAATTATCGTTTTAGTTCAGCACACTTCGAGCAGCTATTATGTTATATGCCAAGGCTTTGTACAAGACATCATGAACTCAAAGTTAACTAAGACATTTCAGAGTACACTAATGGAGAAGGACATAATTTCAACTCCATAAAAGTTATCTACCAAAAAGTTTCATTCTATCCTTAGTTTTGTAAGTACTTTTACCATAAAGAGATCCTCTCTTTGGTCTATTAAAGTGGAAATTACATTAACAAAAAAAAAATAGACATAATTTCAACAAAATGTAATAAGTTCTAAGGCTGATATATGCAATGGAAGTTCTAACAGAGAAATTTGCCCAAACATCAAGGCTTAAAAGCCCAAAGTAATCCTAGTTTCTGCCATGCTTGGACTTATAGCCAAGAATTCTTGTCTATGTTTATATCTAAAGTTAGGAGAATTAATCTTTTGGTTTCTCATGTGCCTTGCGGAAAAACTTCTGCCCTGGTAAAATTCAGTATGTCTTCAGTCCTAGAAGTCTGTCTTAAGTAGTTTCTGTGTCATCCATGCCTGGGTCTGCAACAAAAGGGGGCAGGGAGCTGATCTTTCCTTCAGCTGGAATCAATTTTTTCTACCTAAGTCCATTTACTAGAATTAATCATTTTGGAAGAAGCTCAATTTTGCTGGAAAATCCAGAAAAGATTTTAGTTACAGCTCCACATAGTAAAGCAATTGTGTAATTAGTAATAGATTTGTCACTCCTTTACTGAGTGGGGAAAAAAAAGTAACACATGTATTGCTTTAGTGTAAATCCTGACAGTGGAGATTTTTTTTCCAGGGAATTATACCATTATACCATAAAAATGTCAAGGCGCAAGTTTACTGTTCCTACTAATATTCTAAAATATTCTCTTAAGCTGACATCTCTGTCAATTAAAATTAAACAAAATTGCATTCTGCCATATACACTTCAAGTAGGAAGCTTTTGAGTTTATGGCTGCTCTTTGAATTGATTTTTAAGATGGCATCTGTAAAACTTGGCTCGAACAAGATGAGGTGGGATGTATTTAAGGACCAGTCAATTTAAAAAATGTTTTTAAAGATCATAAATTGACAGCTGGAATAGACTGCACATGCCTCCAGGTTTCTCAGCTATTAAAATAAATCCAGCAATTCTTTTGAATTGAATGTTTGTGCTGACATAATTCAGTGCCAACACGCTTCTGACTTGTTTTGGGTTTCCAATATTTTTACAGAGAATAACATAAACAAGGAAGCTTGTGAGTGTTGCTTCCAGTTGCTCAATTCGCACAGATTTGGGAAAAGTCCTTCTCCTGGCGTTTCCCACACCAGCGGAGCAGTGGGAACGTGCTTTCTCACGGGACATTGGTTCTCAGGGAGGAGAGAAGCAAGGGCAGTGAGCGCTTTTGGCAGGACTGTGCTGCCAATAAAGTCTTCAGGGAGATTACCCTCTGTGATAGGAAGATGAGCAAAGTAAATCTCCGTTCCAATTCCTCTAAAAGGAATTTAAGAAGCCATCTTTGGGCTCATCCCTCCCATTGCCAAACCTTAATGTACAGTGTTTTATTGGTGCATTTAAGGCAAGTATTATTTAATGATCCAGAGTTTCTTAGGGCCAAAGTACTTCGTTCATTCTTTGTTAAGCACCTTTTGGAAGCTCCATGCACCTTTTTGGGGTCACCTGGCTACCACTTAAGAAAAAGAGATAATATCCTAAATAGCTTAAAAGGGTTTGTGCATTTTCAAGCAAGTTCACAAATGATGTTCTAGCTTGGCCATCGTCCCAAACAATTTTGGGGTGTGTGTGTATGTGTGTGTGTGCAGCTTTGATGTTCTGAAAGGGATGATGCTTTGTCTAGACAGAGAGGAAATAGTATCCCTGAAAAAGTAGTAAGGATTGGGGAGAACTTTCTTCCTTGCTTTACAGTGTGGAAGCTGTGCTGTTGAGGGTCTATCTGGTGAGGAGCACTGGGTCTTGACCAAAAGGACGGCATCTTCCTTAGTGGTCATATTTAAAGTCCTGTAGATTCTGAGGAAGCAGCTTCCTGTCCAGCTGTTTCACTGCTGAATCCACCATTCCTGACATCTAGCTAGCGCATAGTAAGAGCTCCATAAATACTTTTGAAATCGTACATAAATAGAAAGGTAGATTGAACCTCTGCATCCCAGTTCCTTAAATATTTCTGCCAAAGAAGTGGAATACCTGAAAATGCCTGGGCAGAAAGTCACACGGAGGAAAAAAGGCCATCCATGGAAGATGCTTATTGGGTCTTATAGACTCGTGGAGATCACAGGGGTATATGACACTCTCTGGAGGAGACACCAGAGACGGACAGATGTTGCTTTCCCCCCTCTGGGTTTCATTCTCTCTCTTCTCCCGCTCAGTCTTGAACACTGAGTAACCATGGTCTCTGTGTTCTCTTCCTCTTTTCCCTAATCTGCTCTTGTTGGGTTAAGATGTGTTTTTAGAGGATGCCCAATGTGTACTGCACATCCAAATGACATTTGGGAATGGTGGTCATTGGAAGGGCTGAGCTCAGGAGAGGGGTGGAGATACAAGGCGAGCGTCCAGATCTGAGTGTACAGGTAGCTACGCAAGGTTCACAGAGCAGTGTGAACCAAGTGGCCGAGAGAATCTGACATCCGTTCTTAGCCTCACCACATGGGTAGCCTGAAAGTGGTCCACCAGAGAACATTTGATTTATGAGACCCTCCCCTGCCCAGCCCTCAGTCTGGAAATACTAAATAGGCTCATTTTTTAATATAAAACTGTGGTACCCAAATACCTGAAATATCTGAAATAGTAACAGAGTTTATTTCAGTCAATTATTGATTCACTCCACATGTTTCATTTTAATAAATATTTACTAGGCTCCTACTATAAGGATAGGAACAGTTTTAAGCATCTGGGATACAAACAGGAACAACATTAAAACTTTTTTAATGGAAATTATATTCCAGTGGAGAGCATGAAGAATAAACAAGACAATTTTTTTAAAAAGTATCTATGTATGTACATACAGTACATGAGAGAGAGAGAGAGAGTGAGAGTGTTTGTATGTGTGTGAATTGTGCTAGATGGTGGGAGTATTAAACAAAAAAATAAAACAGAGAAGATGATAGAAAAATTTGGGGCTATGTGGAGTCGGGGAGAGGATGCAGGAGGCAGAAATATTTTCAAAGGTTATCCGGGGAAAGCTTCCTTGGAAGGTGAAGAATTCAAAAAGGTGAAGGGGTGAATCTTGCAGATTCCCATCCACCATCTTACCCCTCTGCCAGTTCCCAGTGAATGACATCACCATCCAACCTCCTAGGCAAATCATACAGGAGTTATCCTGGGTTCTGTCCTCCCCCTCATCCACGAACCCCATCCAGACCACCTCCATGTTCAGCGGATGTTTATCCTCAATAGACCTCTCAGACCTGACCCTTCCATCATTTCCATTGCCCCCTGCAATCGGCTACTATCTCACCACCGACGTGCTTTCACCTGCAGTCACTCTTGGTCTCTGAAATATATTCTCCACACTGCAGTGATCTGTTGGGATCTATACTTTCAGAACATATATTTGATCATTTCACTTTACTTAAAAATTTCAGTGGCTTCCCATTACTCTGAGGATCAGGAAAATAATGCCTCACTTGGCCCACAGGATTCAGAGTTCCCCCTTGCCTGTGACTAGTTCATGCCTGTTGGCCAGGTGCGGTGGCTCACACCTGTAATCCTAGCACTCTGGGAGGCTAAGGTGGGAGGATGGCTTGAGGTCAGGAATTTGAGACCAGCCTGAGTAAGAGACTCAGTCTGTATTGAAAATAGAAAAAATTAGCCAGGTGTAGTGATGTGCACCTCTGGTCCCAGCTACTCAGGAGGCTGAGGCAGGAGGATGACTTGAGCCCAGGAATTTGAGGTTGCTGTGAGCTAGGCTGATGCCATGACACTCTAGCCTGAGCAACAGAGCAAGACTCTGTCTCAAAAAAAAAAAAAAAGAAAAAGAAAATTTATGCCTGTTGTCCCACTGTAATTCTTAAATTCTTATTAGCACCTCCTTTCATTCTCAAAAGAATCTAGGCTTGGACAATAAATTAT
This sequence comes from Avahi laniger, assembly GCA_963575035.1. Taxonomy (NCBI): domain Eukaryota; kingdom Metazoa; phylum Chordata; class Mammalia; order Primates; family Indriidae; genus Avahi; species Avahi laniger. Next base: position 93,664 of record CAUYSK010032509.1, on the reverse strand, counting down.
ATGGTCACCTTTTTCCTGACCAAGTTTTTATTCTCCACTGGTGAGCACTAAAATCATTCTCAACTTCTTAAAGAAATATTTTCTGAACAAGCAGACTCATCTTGATTGAGACAAAATACAGGTGCTAGCAGGTCAGGAGCCATGTTTTTTAAAAAAGTATTTTCCAAAGTTCTCTAGAGAGGAAAAGAGAGGCCATGGGGCCCTTGACCCAATGAATAGGGGAAAAAAGAGGTTGGTGACAGAAAGATATTAATTCATACGTTGTGAGTTTGAATGATGTGTTTTTTTTTTTTAACACCTTCAATTTAAGATTAACTGGAAGACTAAACTCTAGTTCAACCTTCCTTTCATGTTATAAACCATGGAAGTTACTCCAAGCCTCTGGATTTCTTTTAAAAATTCAGTGTCTTACATTACATTGAAATCAAAATTTGTGGTTATGTCATGATAAATTTAGAAAGATGGCATGAGCTTCTATTTTCAGATAAGAAAATAAAACACATTTTCCAAATAAATAGTCATTATTTGTAATGTTATTGAATGTTGGACTTTTCCCAAATTTAAATTATTTATTCATCATGTTGGAAGCCTGCTAACGTTTCGGAAGATGGGCAAAGGACTTCAGGGAGGTGATGCTGCATAGAGGGTTCTGTTTCAAATTCTGGAGTGGGATACTGGGTTTACATCCTAATCCTAGCCTTAAGCATCCATGTGACCTTGGAAAAGTCTTTGCGTATCAGTTTCCTCATCTGCGACAGGGGGATAATACTGCTTTTATCTCTTAGCATAATGGTAAGGACTAAAAGACATAACTTGCCAACAATGTACAAGTGTTCTGTGGCAGAGGATAGACCCACAATATTCCAAGGCTGTAGGTTATCTGTGTCACTATTGATTGAGCCTCTATTATGTAACAAACTGTAGTGCACTCACTCTACGTTTCATAACTAAGTATGATTTTTAATATTTCCTTGGGAAAAATCTACCCATCTAATTATTAAGTATCACCATTGGTAAATATTTAAGAAATAGTGAACACAAATAACCATACATTTAGAATTCTGAAATGACAAACCTTCTATCCTTTGATTACAAATGAAGAAAATCATAAAAAAGATGTTTCTGGGTTTCTTTTGGTTGGCCCTCATCCTTAATCTTTCAGCCTATTTCACTCTGCTCTATGACCAATATACTCAGTTCTGTCCCACTTATAGGTGACCATGAACTCTGAAAGATGTATAAGTTACATCTGCATCTCCAAAGCACTTACAAGATAGTTCCACAAAGATAAAGTACACATAACACCATAAATAAAGCAAAATAAATATGCATAACATTTTTTCACACTTTAAAAATCGTTATTGTCTGTATATTCCTTACTCGATTTAGCTCTCGAAAGAAAAGTTTGATTGGTTGTTCCTATCTCTCCAAATTCTTTAGACTTATTGACTTTTATTTGCCTCACACTCAGATTTGGTTAATAGCTTTGCATATTTGGGCCCATCTTTCCTGAATTTTTTGTCCATCAATTTGAATTATTTATTTGGTAAACAGCCAACTCTTGATGTTCTGCATATGCTTGGTTGAGAACACAAACATCAGCATGTTTATATCAACTTGAGATCCCTAAAAATTAACTTGGACCATCATGTAATTTTGAAATGCACTTTGAGACTAAAGTATGTCTGTCTAGTTTGTTATTCTAAAAAAAGATCCCCAGAGGATCCTAGCCTGACCCTGGAGTGTTTTTCTTCATTGCTGGAGGGGGACATGTTCAATCCAGTCTTGAGCCTGCCCCCCCTGGTTACTATACAATTGTTTATTATGATTCCCAGGCAGACCTCCATGATAAATAAAGAAGATTTGCTTTGCATGTAGATATTTATATTTTATAAATGGAGTCCAGGTTTCTCAGCTCACACCATTCCACAGAGAATATAATCAAATGAGTGAGGATAACAATAAAAATGTCACTGAAATCCTCCCATAAGCAACATGGCTAGACTGCTCACCCTAATTTAAGCGCTTCCCTGATTTGGACAGAGGTCTAGCCAAGTTCAATATCCTTCACCATTATGATTGGAATCCTTCTATTACAAGTTAGTTTTGCTCACCCTTTTGTCATTTCCAGAGGCAACATCTGTCCTCTACATTCTGTTTTGGTCTCCCACGTTCTTTCCTATTTGTTCCTGGTCTCTCCTGAGGACATGGTTGAATCTAAGGTTTGTCACTCTCTCATGGTATCATTTTTTTCATTACTGTCATCTGTACATACCCTGTCCCCATGTGGCCACCAGTATTGTGGCAGAGAAAAGCACTAACCAAAATGCAACCTTCACTACTAGGCAGAAAAATCAGGGGTCTTGTCTCTTAGTTTCTTTACAACAGATTTATTTGACTATTTTTTCAGTTAACATTGCCACCCTCCTCCAGAACTTGGCATAATCTGTTAGAAAGTCCAAACAGAAGATAAAATGAGCATCAGTGAAGAATTGACAGTCAACTCCACCCATCCTTACTAACATTTAAATAGCGCCATACCAGATGGAGCGCCTCAACTCTCTCTTTGCCAGGGTGTGCTTATCCAGCTATCTTAGAAGGTAAGGGAGAGCTGTTGTATACAACTTAAGAGGAACTGTTCTGGGGGATAGCTGATAAGATTGATGTATCCTGTCATTTTAAGTTATATGGAGGCTTGGTTCTAGATCCTTTGGCCGTGACACATGGTACACTGATGTACTGTAAAGTATTAAACATTTTTGATATGTGCAGTTCATTTTGCTGTAAGTACATATAATTACCCACATTTTTGGTGTACAGGCTAAACTTTGCTAATAAAAGGAAGCAAAAACACAATGACTCAGACAAGATAAAAGTTAATATCACTCATGGAGTAGTCCAAGATAGGTTGGACATCTGGAATGGTGGCTGATTCTGCTACAAGAGATTGTACAACCCTGGTTTCTTCTGTGGTGAGCTCTTGCTGCTCAGCAATTCCGTAATGTGAGGCCTTCGACTATGTGGTCAAACTTGGCCAAAGAGTTCCTTGACTTTGTTGCAGCCCACAGGAAGAAGAAAAATGAAGTCATGGAGGGCAAGGAAGTAAAAGCGAGAATTATGTACATCATATTTGTCTTACATTGCGTTGGAAAGAACATGCACATGGCCACAGCGAGGTGCAAAGAAGTCTGAGAAGTGTAGCTTTTAATTGGGTGGCCACTTGTTAGCTGAGACTCAGGATGGGGGAGGTTCTATTACTAAAAAGAAGGGAAGTCTAGAGACTAGATGACAATTGGTGTTTATCGCAATACTGTTATGATGACGTCTATAGGATGGATGCTGAGCTGAACAGCTCACGTGGTATGAGACGCGCTGGGCACAATTGTTCCACGTTAGGAGAAATATGTCTGGCTGACATTAGAACTTTGCTTGCTGAGTCTCTAACTAGAGCCATGGCAGCTCTGGGACAGCTCAGCATGAAATGTGGAAATACAAACACACAAGTAAAGGGATAACGGTGAATGCCTTATGGATGTGATTAGACACTCTCAAGAATTTTTGAATATTTTAATTTCCTTTCCACATGCTATGAAAAGTTCTAGAATTCCAAAGAGTGCCAAGGACATAAAAACATTGTGAATGACTTGTGTCATAAGCAAAACAGAGGGCCAAACCACAGGGCTGCAATGACAAGAAGAACAGACATGACGATTCCTCCCAAGAAACAAAAGGGGCCAAAAAAGGGGGAGAGAAGGAAATAATTACAGGCAATTAAATGATTACAAATATGCAAAAGACTGTGAAGACAATGTATAGGGTGCTAATAGCGCGTGTGTCTCCAGAACTGTAATCCAGCCTGGGATTACGAAAGGCTTTTCCAAGAAAATGATGTTTTAGCTCAGAACTGCAGCATAGGAAAGGATGAGTGAGGCTAACCTGAAGAAGGTTAGAGGGTGAGAGAGTATATGTAAATTTAAGGTAAGCTGTGCAACTTCGATTTTTTAAATCTCGGTTTTTTTCATCTATAAAATGGGAAGAAAAACGTCTATCTCTAAAGACTTATGTTAAGATAAAGTGAAATGATGCAGGTTATACTTAGTAACAACCATGGCAAGAGAGAAAGCGCAATAGCCGATAGCTTTTACTTTTATTATCATTAATATTATTTCTATTCACCTAGGAAGCTAAAGGAATTTTCATGTAAATGAAACCTCTTGCTTGATTCTGGAAACATCCTGACTTGTCTTAATTACGCTTATTTCCTTTTGCTGGTCATGTAGACTTCCTGTGCAAATATATATACAGTGGTTATCAATATTTATATCTATATGCATATCCATATCTATATATCTGTGACACATCATTTAGCCAGCAACAGGAACAAAAAGTTAGAGGGCTAGATTAAACAAACAGGAATTTTAGAGATATATAGTTGTTCCAGCTGAAAGCAACAGAATATCCAGTTAATGGTGGCTAATGCAATAAAGACATTATAATTACATCTCCCCATCCAGGAATTCTGGAGATAGATGGTTCCACTGTTGGTGTACTGGTGCTATGATGCCACTAGGACTTTCCAACACCCTGCTCCACTTCCTCAGTATTGCCTCTTCGTTGCAATATGGCTGCACAGATCCAGGCCACTCAGCTTTCTCTAAACACATTCAAACAGAAAGTGAATACCATATACAAAAAGGACCTTTTCTTTTGTCTGTGAATAAAATATTTCCCAGGAGTCCCCTAAGAGATTATTCCTCCTGTCTAGCTGCCCATTTCTAGCAGAAAGTGACATTGGAGAAATTACCAAGATTGTTATGATAGAGTTATGCTGTTATTGATGGTCTGAGGTTGGGCATATCACTGCACTACTAAAAATGGGCAAGAGAGGAGGTGAGCGTTGAGTATTGAGTGTGTAACTAGCAATGTCCATCACAATCTTTTAGAGATTATTCAAGGACACAATGTTTGGTTGATTTCCTAGGCTAACACGAGAAGAACAAAGCTGAAAAAAGTGTGCATGTAAACAGTCAGTACAGCATTCAGCTTTGCTCATGGGGAAGGAGGAAGCCAATTTCAAATCAAGTCAACATTTGTTAGATGCTAGGAGATTTTCATATATCATCTCATTTAATTCTCACAAAGTCCTGGAAAGGGAGGCTTTATACTTTTCTACAGATCAGAAAACTTAGCTCCAAGAGCTAAGGTCCTGGGTTGAAAATCAGATATTTGGTAAGGGACAGATTTGAGATCCCAATTCATGCAGGTCTGACAATAATTTCAGGTCATTTGTTTTAAGCTTGTTTCTCCAACTGATAGGAGAGGCTCTGTAAAAACTGTGAATGTGGCTCAGAGAGAATTAAACCAGTGTGAGCTCGAGGTGAAATTACTAATGTATGCTATTACTGATAGTTTTTGAGCACCAAGCTAGGGGCCAGACACAATGTGAAATTCTTTAAATGTAGGTAGACATCTTAAAAATAGATGCTACTATATATTGTCCCTGTTTTATGTATCAATGCACAGACAATTAAACCGTGTGCCCGAGCTCATATAGCTGGTACACTGAGTGGCAAAGATTTACCTTGAGCCCATCTGACTAACGGGCCCAACCTGTTAACCCCTATGCAATTCTGCCTCTAAAGAGTCCCTTGTCATCACTGTGAGTTCCAGAATGCTTTTTTCAATCATCTATTCTTCTGGGAGCCCAGGTAGCATATACACCAGTCAAGTGCGTAGTGGCTCCACAGTGCCTGCGTGCGGGAAGGACAGCCTCCCTCTGTCAGGAAAGAACCCATATTAGGATGAGCTGAGGAGGACAAAAGTTTGTGAGGGGAAATAAATAAATAAATGAAACTCTAACAGTTGAATAGTTCATTGGAACAAACAAGCCAACACAGAATTTTCCCAGTTAAATTGTGACATCTAATGGGAAATTTAATCTCCCATGTTTTTAAAATGTATCTTCGATCATCAGAAATTTTGGGAGAAGAGAATGACAAATCCTTTCAGTTTTTTAGGGTATTGAGGGTTCCCATTTGAGTTCAGTTCCAAGAGCTTTCAACTAGAACTGTCTCCCCAGATTGACTGGGATTATGCGTGAAGCTGGTGTATTTCTTAGCTGTATTTGGGTGAGACAAGGCTGCTATAAGAAAGAACGCACCGTAATTCAGAAACTTAAGAAAGATTGGTTGGCCATGTTTAAAGGAAAAAAGGGAAAACGATTTTTTTTTTCATTTCATTAGGAAGTAGTAGAAGTTACTAATGATTCAAGCGAAACGACTCTTCGACAGTATCAGCAGAATCAGCTGAGATTTTTCTTTCTTGTCCTAAAGTTCTCAAAAGGCCAAATCCAGGTTTCGATGATGACGAGAGTTAATAAATCAATCTGTCCAATACGATCTCTACTGCTGATCCAAATTTTATATTTAATTTTCTTAAAAGATAATAGCCTACAGAATGGGTAATCACTACCATCAGAAAAATGAAATAGCAAAATAAGTAAAGAAACAAACAAGTATATAATCAAGTAAAATTGTCCTTAAAACTGGGTCTGTCTTTATGGGACGAGAAAAGCAGTAGCAAGAAGATTGGAGAGCCTGTGGCCTCAATTTTGGCAATCATGCAGTGAGTGAGCTAAGCATGAAGGTAAATTGTGTTAGGGGTGGAGAGGTGAGCTTTTCCTCTCATCTTTAAGTATGAATTCACAAATTTAAGGGGCCAAGAAACAGTGTAGGATGAATAAAAGTCAAAATTAAGAGCCTTTTATCAGACGGTATTCACATTATATTCACATCATATTTTCTTTGTGAAGATTTTGGCCTTGATCTTTCTCCCACTAGAATAGCAATTCAAATTGAATCGTTCGGAATAATCCGCATCAAAATAATGAACAGAGTGTCACTACTCAGGCCACACAGAGCCAGCACTCGGTGGCATCAGGCTGGGGAGTCCAGCCTTTACATTCCTGCTCTCAGCTGATTAAACTCATTCAGAGCTGGGCTGCTGGAAGAAAAACAGAAATGTAATCTCCTGTCTTCAGTCTTGTTTCGTCTTTTTTTGAAAAAGTAGAAACATTTCTACTCTCAAAATAAAGAAAGGAAATAGTAAGAAAAATTATATATGTGTGTCCCCACAATAAATACCTGCATACATGTATATGTGTGTAAATAAGAGATTAAATTTATTAGTTAACTTATCACTAAAGAGAAAAAAGAAAGTAAAAAGCTAAGTATTTTACTGCTTGAAGTTGATAGTATAATATATAAATATTAATATTAATATCAACATATTTTTAAACTGTCTTTTTCTTTCATAAACTAAATTGCAGCATTGAAACTATGAAAATACAATTCAGATAGTTTTGCAATAATTATTAAGGAAGGAAGAAATATTGGGGACAATTAAATTGATCCAGGAGTTGGTATAATTCTTACCTCTAGTTGATGTGGCAGAAGTTTGTATAGAAATAGCTCATTTTTCCAGTTTAAAATGAGGCTAGAATCAATTTAGAATGAATTTGAAAAAATTACCATTTTGGAAAAAATATGTCAAGATATTAACTGTGGTTATTTCTGGAAACGGAGATTGTGAATCTTGTTTTCTTCTTCGTGATACTCTTCCGTATTTTACAAATTTTATAAAAGGAACTTGTGTTAATTAAATAATGAAAAATTAAGAAAAGTAACTTTAAAATAATAAAATGTATGACATCATAATTTCTTCATATTGAATAAAAACAGTTGTACTCAAACAAATAAAAGATTAAAGAAAAAAGTTTATTTTTATTCCATAAACTACCTAAATTCAGAAAACACACGGACAACTGAATCAGATGATGTGTCATAGCTGGGATTGTTTGAACAGCTGTCTTTATGAATTGTTTAATTCTGTAAATGTTTTCTACCCTCAAGAAAGTTCTTGTTTAGAATTTTTTGAAAAAAGTGATACATTTTATTAAAACATTTTTCTGAACTTCATAATTTTTTTCATAGAAAAACCTAACATTTCCTTGTTCTTTTTTTAATGTATAAGATTTCTGTTTCCATTTGACAGGCAATTAGTACATTTATATTTGAACATATATTCTCTAGGTTTAGTACTTACAGGGATTTTGGACGATTCTCACATACTGACTTATAAATCGTGGAGACTACTTCTGTCCTGTATCTGTGGTTCCCCACCGCCAATCTGTTTTATTATTTTCCTGTAATTTGAAATCTCCTTATCTTTTAAGCTCTTACGGAAGAGACTGTCTCTAACTATAACTTCAGGAACAGATTAAGTTTGCTTTTCAAAGCCATTCATCATCAGAGATATGTTTTTGTTAGTGTTTTCTTTTGTAAATCATTTTATTATTGTAAGGTGCCTCTGGATGCTGGCATGATAATAGGCTATATAAATGATTTTGTCCTATATTTGTGTTGTATATACTTTATTGTAATAGCACTCTCGGGTCAAAAGCAGCCAATATTATTCCGATTAATTCCTGTCTAGACACTCATAAATTGTCCCTTAATTTGCAGAGAGAAAACGAAGTCATATGAAGCAGAACCTTTCCCTGCTGCAGAAACTGCACCTGGCTTTTCTGGGCGAGAGGAGGCCCGCCTTCCTGCGTCCTTCAAAGCAGCAGGCTTCACGGCGACAAGGGTGAGCATCTCGTTTTCTGTACCCGGCCCAGGTAGCCAGCCAAGGCCTGCCAGTTGGCATGCTGCTCCTCAAAAGGAAAACACAAAGCCTAATCCTCCAACATGGTTTCAGACAAACACTCATTTTATTTACTCATATTCATCTTCCCAGAAGAAAAAAAAAAAGGAGGAGAAAATAGCTTGCTTAATCCCAATACTAACACAATATTGATTCACATTCGTGTTCGGTATTTATTGACGTGCATTGCATACAATGGAGGCTATCATTCAGGCTACTGTGTTCAAGGGAAGGCACAATCACATTAGAGAAAGAGATGAAGCACACAGTTTATACAGCCTAATTTTATGTAATGTAAACCTTTCAAACATTGCACATGGGAGTGAAAATGCATGTCCTAATGAATAACCAAATGCATACCAAATGGATTTATCTTAAAGCTAATTATGGGTGCAGAATATCTGTCCTCAAAAGTCCACCGTTATTTCCTAAACTTGTATAATGAAATTAACTTCTCTGGCTTCGTAGCAGCTTTCTGTATATCTCATTAACCAACTGGAAATGCATTTGTGCTTGAGAGCACGGCACAGGGTTTTTGTTTTGTGACATCTAGTGTTCAGTGTTTTGAAATAATGCAGGTGGTGTGTACCGCTCTAGGCTAACTATATACAGAGCTGGAGTATATACTGAACACCAGACAGCGTATATGTATTACTAGCATATGACTTCTGCAAGAAGAAAGCAGATATGAAAAACACCGTGCTCTTTTTTTGGGCCCCTTGGAGATTTTTATTGCCTAGTGGCAGCTGTATTTAATAAAATATTAGTAGCCACTTGAGGTATAAAGGTGTAACACAATTCCGTTTCAATATAACAATTCCATAAATTCAAATATGAAACCTTCATAGAAGCATGATATGGCTATAATTAAAGAAAACTTGGTATGTGCTTTCAGAAAACCAAATGGAGGGCGCATTGTACCTGTAGCAAATCTATAAAGTGAGTTTTGGGTAATCATTCACATGTCTGAAAGTTGGAAGTGATTCTAGAAACCTCTCTACAGAGACTGATGGTTTAATTTCTGTTTTGTTTTGGTTTTTATTTTTTACATTGTTGTGACAACACAATGATGTGCCCAGGGTCCGCAAACAAGTTTTCTTCCTCTCTCTATTGCTTTCTTCATGCTTTTAAAGTTCTCTTTTTTCCCCAAACATATCAAATGTATAAAAGTTCTTAGGAAGCTGCCAAGTGCCATACAAATGGTAAACTTTATTGTTGTTATTTGCAAGTTCATAAAGAAAGAAAACACCACCTTAACTGCCTTGCTGAATCTTGGTTCTGGCACAGTCAAGGCCCCAGAGAGGCAGAGGCTCAGGGTAGGAGGGAGTTTGGGTGGCCCTCTGTATTAGTGAATTTATCTAGAGAACAGGGGAGGGGCAAAATAGTCCTGCTCATGAGAGAGGTTGTCCCTTTATATTAATAAATACCCAACAAAGGATCCAGGGAAAACAGCACATGAAAAGGCTCGGAGCCTTGGAGAACTTTGTTTATTCACAGGACGTGAGTCTTTGAGTGTGACCAGGGCACAGGCAGAGGGTGCAGTGGCCTCCCAAAGGCCACATCAGCCCACAGAGGAGTTTTGATTGCCTAGTGCAGTGTATTTAAAATGATATCTAATTGCTCAGGATTGTACATACTCTTTCTAGTTGAGCACAGTCCCTGTGACTATCAGCTTTTACTTGCTGAGCACCCAGGAGACCGTCCAGGTCATGACCCCTACATAAGACCTGGGGGAAGAAAGACCAGGGAGGGCCACATGGGCCAGAGTAGTGGAGAGCAAAGGGAAAGGGTGAGTTGATGTTGGACCAAGATAGTAGACCTCAGGTTGCAGGCAAAGGGAAGTCCTGGAGGGCTCCTAAGCGTGGTCCACCTTGGGAATGGCACTGAGGAAGCCACGGGGCATGCAGCTCAGAAATCTTCAAAAATAGTCCCAGAGATGATGAGGGACATACTGAAGGCAGCATCAGGGGATGTGGAGAGGATCAGATTTCTGGACATATTAGGGAAGGAAAACAAATAAAAAATTCTACTACACTGCAAGGAAAATCTGGAGGTTAAGGGAAAGTTTCATACGCCTTCGAAGATTCAAGTACAAAGATGAATGAGGAGCAACAACTGCTAGCTATGGAGAAGCCAACCTGAGGAAAACAATGGTGAGTTTTAGGTGTTGGCGAGGGGTCAGGTGGAGGTGACCAACTCAGGAACTGTGTGGAGTTTTGCAGAGTGGTGTTGCCTGGAGATATGGGCTTGGGTGAGACGGGTGGTAGCAAATTGTAGGCTGTGTGGTGACTAACTTCACCTGGAAAAAGAACAGTCAGTGAGAAGAGAAGGAGGCCAGGATGGTGCCCCCGGGAAGACCAGTGTTCAAACATTGAGTTGGTGTGGAAGGGAAAAACAGAGACTGCGAAGGCATCATCAAAAAGAGATAAAGGATCAAGAGCAAGGATCTACAATGATAACCAAAATACAACGCTTAATTGTATCATCCTGTATGATACCCAGGAGGTATAACCAATTTCCAGAGGAAAGGCATTCTAATCAATAACTTCTTCCTTTCTTTCCATGAGGATTTTTTGCCTACAAATTGATTCTATGTTTAGCCACATGCACAGGGCCCATTGTGAACACACTGAGAATGTTCTTTCCTGGAAAAGCTAACCCAGAGTAGCCTCCTTGTTAGGAGATGCATTTCATTCCTGTTGAGTGTTGATTTGATTACGATGTTCTCAGTGACCCCATAGCTGGTTTATTAATATTTTCCTGTGAATGCTGTGATAAGGCTGAAGCCCAGGAAACAAGACTTGAGAAGTTTGGAATTTAAATGAAGATGACCCTTAAAATGTAGAATTTGAAGCAAATTAGAATCTCTAATCCCTGGAAAGAAGAATCACATGGCCCAATCAGGTTGGACCGTGTTTGCGGCAAACTTCTCCAAACATGGATCAGGAGCAGATGCTACTGTTGCTATGGTAACTTCTGAGATTTAGTCTGCATGTGTGTGTATACATGAGTGCGTGTGTGTGTGTGTGTGTGTGTATACATGAGTGCGTGTGTGTGTGTTTTCTATCTTGCTTCTGTAGTTCCAAAGTAAGATAATGGTTGCTAAAAATTCAGTATTCCTTCCTCTAGTAGCTAGAAAGAAAACGCATATCAAATCTTTCTTTGAGGCTAGCAATTTTTTTCATATGTATTAAGACATGATGGAATTATTTAATTACCTTTGCTAGCAAGTTTACAGACAAGCATACCCCTATCATATTGCATATCCGCAAATAGGATTATTTACATCCAATCTAAGGAGTGCTGACTGGTGTCATTGGAAGCTAAAGCTGTATCAGCATTTAAATTCCTACTTTTCTGGGCAAAAACCCAACTAAATGATTCAATTAAACTCGTTACGTTATATATTATCCAGAAGTTCACAATACTATAAAGTGATTCTCCCCGTCTGAACCCCAGCCTTTATGATTGCAATTTGGTAGCAAGACAATTTCCAAGGACTATTTTACTTGAACTGCAATGAAAACGTCAGACCATAACACACTTTTTGATGCGAGTTTTATGAATGGCACTCCAAAATCAACCATTATTTCAAGCACATGCAATAAATAACCTTCATTATTCATCAGAGTGTAAATATGCATTTGTGTTTGCAAATACAGTGGTTTCCTGAGCAAAGCAGCCGGCAATCAACAGCTCCTTCAGCCATTTAAGGAGGTAACAAATGGACGTCAGCCTCTTTAATTGGTAAGGACCATCTCCAGAGCTGCTGAGAGACGAACAACTCATTTTACATCAGAGACTCTGCTCACTGCCCTCTACCTGGGACCCAGCGCCTAGGAGAGTGTTATTGTAGACACTCGACTAACATGTATTGAATGAACATTTTCTAGTGCCCTATGGAGATGTAATGTTTAGAAATACGTGATTTTAAAGGAATTTATTTCCTGTTTCTTTTGAATTTGTTAAACCCAAAGAACTCTTTCAGTAGAATTAATCTATTAGGCAGACTTAGCACAGTCTGCAGACTTATGCAGTCCTGAGACTGAAATGCTAGAGTTTCTTTCTTTGAAGACACTTGCCCCCTGCTTAAATCCTTTTTGTTTCTTCTAAGATAAAGAAAGTCAAAAATATTTATGCTGATATTCCAAAAGCATGTAAAGGCAAAAAATAACATATAAACCACATTGAACTGATAGAGTCACGATTTCCAATAAAGTCGTGTTGTGTCATTTGCTTCTGGAGTTGAGGGGAGACATATTTCTGCTCATGTCCATGTCCCTGAGTACGTGACATTCTAATGTCCTTCTGCTCCAGGTTTCTCAGATGGGTTTCTCTGTTGATCTAACACTTCATACTATTGCCTACTTGTCTGATAGAGACATCTCTATCATCTGTGTGTGTGTCATTATTGTCTTTTCTTCCTTTCTTTCTTTTCTTTTTTTTTTTTTTTAAGAGACATGGCCTCACTCTGTTGCCCAGGCTGGAATGCAATGGTGAGATCTTTGTAATCTTGAACTTCTGAGCTCAGGGCTTTCTCCTGCCTCAGTCTTCTGAGTAGCTAGCACTATAGGTGAAGTCACTGCATCCAGCTAATTTTTTTTATTTTTTGTAGAAACAAAGTCTTCCTATGTCACCCAGCCTTATCTTGAATTCCTGGCCTCAAGCAATCCTCCTGCCTCAGCCTCCCAAAGCACTGGGATTACAGCTAAACCACCATGCCTGGCCTTCCGTATGTGATTCTGTAACTTCACTTTCTTCACCAGAATTATGTTGGTTCATTTGTTTGTCCATGTATTTACCCATGATAATTTATTAGCTGCCCACCATATGTCATCTGCTATGCTGTGTACTGGGATACAAATATGAATAACTCCACTATGGATTGAATGTTTTTGTCCCCCTGAATATCATATGTTGAAGTCCTAACCTCCAATGTGATGGGATTTGGAGCTGGGGCAGTTTGGAAGGCAATTAGGGTCACCTGAGGGTGAAGCCTTTGTGATTCTATGAGTGTTCTCCTAAGAAGAGACACCAGGGAGCTCTGTTTTTCCACATGTGGGGACACCGGGAGAAGGCAGCCACGTGCAGGTCAGGAAGAGGGTTCTCACCAGGACCCAACCAGGCTGGCTCCCTGATCTTGGACTTCCAGCCTCCAGAGCTGTGAGGAAAGGAAATAATTTATGTTGTTTTAGCCACTGAGACGATGGTATTTGACATGACAGTTGGTATAGACCAGAACAAACTCTAAAGTGCTCTGGATCTCAATGCGAGGGGCTGATACATAACATCAGCCGTGTCCACTGTAGCAAATGTAATAACCCCAGAGAAGAGAGAGGCTAATTGCCTAGAGCAGTCACAGATGAGTGAATATTTATGTTAGGTTTTGCACTAAAAAGAGAAATTTGGTGGATTGCATTTGGGTTAGAAGATGCAGCATATGCAAAGGTCTGGTATCATGGAATGGCGTGGCCCATTCGAGGGGCAGTGCAATGTCAAAGTGGTTGAGGAACAGGTATGTTTACACCAGAGTGAAGCTGGAAAGGTAATTTAGTGTCAGATCATGAAAGGTCATAAATTCATTGCTAAAGAGTTTAGGCTCCATCCTATAAAACAAAAACAAAAAACCAAAATGAAACAATGGCACAAAAATAATGAGTCAGTTGGAATTCTTAAGCAAGCAAGAAACAAGGTCAAGTTTTTAGGGATGATCTGCAACAGGTACTGCAGCAGCTACTAAGAAGGCTGTTAAAGTAGTCTGTGGGAGAGAGGATGAGGTTTGGAACTATACTGAGGGGATGGAAAGGGGCTGACAGACTTGGCTTGGCTCTCCAGGACTGGCTGTTCAGAAAAGACAAGGCATCAGCTCTCTACCTTCTCCAGTGTGCCAGAAGGTTCCCTCTTCCAAGCACTGCCTTTGCCGACGTATCTGATCATCTCACTGTATCTCATGCAAGTTAGTTCAAGAAGTGAAGGTTTTCAGAACAGAACAAAACAAAACCTGGTTTGGGGAAGGCATGGCACACACTATTGATGAGGTCACCTTCATAAGCCTGGTGCAACATTTCCCAATGTGTGTTCTGTGCAACACTAGTGTCTGTCAGATGTTAATATTTATTATATTAGCCAATCAAAGAAAGAATTTGTGATGAAATTACTTGGAGAAATCTCTGAGTCCAACAGGTTTATCTGCTGTGAGACTTTTAAATCTCTAATTCCTAATGTGTGTCATCAAGATCTAGAGCAGGGATAGAGGATGTGTTGTTTCTGAAGCATGTTAGGGCTACAGGAACTTTTTTGTAGTGCTTCTCCCATAATTATGGTTTTCGGGGACAATTTTGGAGAACTCTGAAACACAGTTGACTTTATAGTTAACAAAGTACTTTCATACACATTGCTTCATCTGGTTCCCCCAAGAGACCCACGGTGTGGGTAAGGCAAACATTACTGTGGGCATTTTAGCAGAAAGAAGTAGAAGCTCTGATAGGTCAATGCCTTACTCGAGCAAGAAGTGGGACTTACACCTAAATTCTTTGTCTCTAGATCCAGGGTCCTCCTGTATACACAAGTATCATCCCTGCCATAGCTGAAAGGCACGGGCTGAAGGGAGCCAGTGGGGCCACCGGCGAGGTGCGCCCAGGATAATAGTGCATTTAAGGAGATGGATGGAAAAAGAGTGGAGAGTGTCAGACACCTATGCAAAATCTTGGAAGGTTGTCTGTTATCATGCAAGGGACACAATGGTCCCACTGGTATCTCAGGGGGAATTCTACCGGAGAATGAAAATGCACTCAGTACAAATTACACCTACTCTTCAACCTTATCTGGAGTCACTACCAAGTCAGGTAGAGCTGGTGGTCCAAGGTTTCTTATTTGTTTGTTCAATAAACACTTTTGAGTACACAGGAATTCAATCCTAGTGTCCCCTCAGCCTGGATATGGCTATGTCTCTCCAAAGCTGATATGACTATTTCACAAGACTTCTCTAAGCTGAGTACTCTGGCTATATAGCTCTCAAAATAGAAGGCCATATCATTCTAAAACTAATTTCTGCAAATTGAATGAGGAAGGTTATTCTATAATTATACAAAGCTAAAGACGTAATTGGGTATAACATAGACGCTGTCCACAAACTCTCACTACAATGTAATTGGTCAGCCAGTCATTTGACCTCGTAGAACATCTACTGAGTTCCAGATGTATACTAAACACTAGGGAGAAAAGTACAAAAATAGGCATGGCCTTGCCCTCATAGAAAATCAGAGTCCACTAGGGGAGGAAGGCAATTGTGGAATAAATCTTTTTAAGTGATTTTGTACATAACTGAAAATGAAAACTTGCTCCAAAAAACAAATGCCAGGAGCTATGGGAAAGCATAAAAAGAAGCCCAACAATTTTCCATAACAGAGTTGATCAGGAAAAGCTATATTAAATTTTTTATATTCCCTTGATCTGAGAACATCTGTAAAATGAGGTGATCGGATGACAGTAACATTTTCCAAAGAGTTCTTCACAGAGTATAGTTTAACATATTTGAGAGTCACCTGGATTATACAAAGGTGAGCTGGCATTTTTTATCAAAGAACTTGATGGTCTTTAGAGTGCTAAAAATCTCAAAAGGAAATTCTAGGGAAGAGAAGCTCTTGAATTTTATGGGAAATATTTTCCTGCAGAATATTGATAGCAACCTATATTCTAATGAACACAATTTAGGAAACATCGGAATAGATGTCTAAGGTCTCTGGCAGCTTTAAAGCGCAATTATTATATCTCAGAACATGTTTTAGAAAGAAATAATAATCCAGCAATAATGTATAGAAAAAAATGGATGGGTGGACAGTGGGAGCTGGAGGCTGTGGCAGCAAATCTGTGAGGGGAAATCATGACAGCTCACATTCAAATGGCAGGGACAAACAAGACTTGGATGTTAATGCAAATGTAAAGTAGGTAAGAAAGGAAAAATGCAACAGCAGCTGTGCACCTAGGGAACCATCAAAGGTAATTTAAGGATATGTTATATAGATAAGTGTAATTTACTCAATTACCATGGAGGGTCAAAAAGATACCATTTATAAAGGGAGTATTCTAGGGTGAAGCATGGTCAGGAGGATTCTGAGTAAACTGGGCTGACATAAGTAGGAGGGGATAGAGTGGAACATTTCTTTATTTCAAAGAAAGCAAATGAGAAGGGCAGAGAGCTCTGTGTCTCTGCTGAGGGCCCGTGGGTGGTCCCTACCCACCATAGTGTGGCTTCTAGCCTTAGCCACTTCTCGACCCTTGAACTCCCTTTCTAATATTTGTAGCTTGTATTACAGTGCATGGCTAGGAGTGTGAATTTTTTTTTCTCTTGAGATTCTTCAAGTTTTAAAGTCCCCACTTAAAAGATCCTTCTCATAACTCTTTGTCAGTGAAACTTGACTAATTCTTTGAACTGCACGGCAAATATGGCTTCCTCACTGAAGCCTTCAATCAAACTCCAGCCAACCACATACCGTGCCCGCCGACTGTCCGGTTGCACCTATTTGCACCGTCGCTTTTCTGTATAATAATGCAGTCATCTGTATTCAAATGGTTATTTCCTTTTGTAGAACTTTATGTTATTCTCTCATACTCCATGGGTTTTAGTAACTTTCCTCAAGAACTTGTAATCCTGCAGGTAGTATATTGCTAGAACTGAATGCAAATAAGTTTATTCAGTAATTTCTGAGTGTTAGACACATTTAGATTCTGGGTCGGGGGGGGAGTATATTTTA
The DNA here is from genome assembly GCA_963575035.1 of Avahi laniger. NCBI lineage: Eukaryota > Metazoa > Chordata > Mammalia > Primates > Indriidae > Avahi > Avahi laniger. The sequence goes on along the minus strand of CAUYSK010032509.1, from coordinate 76,208 downwards.
TATATGCTCCTTATTTAACCAACTTGCTTTTCTGGGCAATTTATATTCTTTTTATTTACTCGACCCATTTCCTAGTTCTATGTTATAAAATATAAATATAAAGTAAGAAAGACTCTAAGGGGACAAAAAATGCAATATCAGATCTAAAATTTTCACTAGATCAATTACAGTGAAACATTAACCTGCAAGAAATTCTATCCTGTTGTAGAATTTTTACTCAGAATGCAGAAGAAAAATATGAATTCTTAATCCCCACCCCCCCGCCACACCCCAGTGGTTGGGAGTGGGACTTTGGAAAGTGATTCAATCATGAAGGCAGAACCCTCGTGAATGGGATTAGTGCCCTTATAAAAGAGACCTCAGGGAGTTTCCTTACTCATTCAGCCATGCGAGGACACAGTGAGAAGACAGTCATCTATAAACCAGGACAAGGGTTCTCACCAGACACCACATGAGCCAGTGACTTGATCTTGGACTTCCCAGCCTCCAGAACTGTGAGAAATATAGTTTCACTGTTTATAAGCTACCTAGTTTATGATATTTTGTTAAATCAGCCCAAATGAACTAAGGTGGGTAAACTAGCATCTGGGGAACAGAGAAACCACATCTATCTTTTTCATAAACCTATTCTCTATGCCTAGTGCATAATGTGGTTATGGGGACTTCCTCCTTGGTGCTGTGGCCCATAGCACCAGAAAGGAGCCACATGTCACCTCACACTGCTGGCTGTACACCTTGCCAGCTTTTCTTACATAGCCGCAGAATGACATCCAGACTCTCTCACAACCTCAGCAGTGCTGAGCAGCAGTTCTGGGTGGACACAAGCTGCCAAAAGTCCTCTTGGCCCATCTCCTACAAATCAGAAGTGTTACTGGGATTCTGTGACGGCTTCTCCACTTACTCAGTATGATGCTCTGCTACTCTCTCTGGAGAGAGAATCATTAGTTGACCCTCAAAGTCTTCCTCTAGTCTGTTTTCATCCCTGTGTCGTACATAGCAGAGATTCCTCAGACTTTCTGTCACGTCTGCTTCTGTTTCCATGAATGATGCAAGCTTGTCCCTAGCTGGAAAAATTTGATAATTTTACTAATAATCTAGATACTGAACATCAAGTGCCCATTTTCACCAGAAGTATACCCATTGGTTTTAGTTACATCCTTTGGGACCAAAGTCTGTTCTTTATCTTTGTTCAAAAGAGAAAAAAATCTATTCTTTCCCCTCCACGGTAATTCTGTCAGTGTCAGAAATAGAGGATAGTTTTCATGAATATCCACCCTGACCCGGAACTTCTCAGAGTGACATAGGCTTATGCTCTGCCCAAGGCAGGGACTGCAATTTTCTTCCACTTAGTTTCTTAGTCCAGTGTTTCTATGTGTTTCTTAGGATGCACCACACATACGTGAACACAGCAGTCTGGTTGTTACCTCACCAGTGCTTAAGTAGAATAAATCACCTCTTTAAATATAGTATTAAAACCTCTCCTTCTATAATCAATAGCAACACCGTGTTAGCTTACTGGGATTCACATCATATAGTTGACAAATATTACTCTTTTTTCACAATTGAAGCCACTAATAAAAGCCAGAAAGGCTTTGATTAAACCACAGGTTTCTCGTTCAACAATTTCAGACCCTTTGCTTCTATGAAAGAAAATGTTGGACCTTACATTTGTTCCATCTACATTACTGTATATTTTGGCCCATCATTCATACCCATTCCCATTCTATCATTTGCTGCATTCAAATTCTTCCTGATTTTGTGTAAGAAAATCTCACCAGTATGCATTATATATCATCTTTCTGATCCTGGGTAAAAATGTGGAACAACACAAGGCTGAGCATGGGGTACTCATGACATCCCCTTAGAAATGTATCCACTTGGTGGCTTCAATTGACTAATTAGCCACCTCTGGGAACAGAGGCTCGGCTAAGTCCAGGACCATATCATGATCTCATATTTTGCCATTTTGACCACAGGTATACTAGGAAAGGCTTTGTTCACTCAAAGGGACTTTTTAGAAGAAGTCTTAATTTTTTTCTTGTATGTCTGTGTGTGTGTTTATGTGTACACATGTGTATGTGTGTGTGTATATTTACATAAAGAAAAATACATTCTTTTTTTTATAAGAAGCATTATGAAATAGCTTATGTTACAGGGGTGGAGTCCCAAAATGTTGTCTCCATGTGATCAGTGTCTGAAACCTCTCTGGGATTTGTCACAAACTGGTCCACTCAAAAGTTTATCTGGAAAAATTAAGCTCTCAAAGAAATCTTGGCAGTCTTCTACCTTTTCCTGGACTTTAGGGAGCAATTTTGATTTGTGATCTCTTAAGTCTGTAACAATTTGCTATTTCTAATTTATTGCTTCATTTGTGACTGCTGCTAAGGCAAGGTAAATTTATTCTGATTTGCACAACCTAAGTCCTTCCTCTGACAGTGACTAATTATTACCTGAGTTAAAATAATGAAAGTGTCGGAAAGTGTCCGAATGCAATTTGTTAGGAAAACATGTGGCATGCTGTGTTACCCCAGTCCAGAAAAGCCTAAATGATCAGAAACCATGGAGAATTAAGATTTTTTTCCCCTCGAAGGTTATAAATCAATGTAGAAAATTTTAGAAACTTCCATTCCAAGAACTGAATTTGGTGAAACAAGGAGCACTTGTGGGCTCTTAAATATCTTGTATTTTAATAAAAGTAATTTTTTAAGGGAATCCACCATAAAATTACATGATAACAACATTAAGGGAGCAAGGAGAACTAATATGTATTGAATGCCTACTATGTTTTTGGCTTCACTGGGTACCAGGCACATTGCATGCTTTATTCCTATGTGGACTCATTTTAATTTTTCCTATTTTATTTCACAACATGTAAAGACTCGGAGTTGATGTAATTTTCCCAAGAACATAGCTTATCAGCATGAGAGCTGTATTTCAAGCACCAATTTCTCTAATTCGAGAGCTCATGCTCTTTCCCTCATACCAAGATTTCACTTAAAGCTGATTTCACTTAACACGTGCAGCAATTTAAATATATAAAATTATCCAACAGAGCTCCTATTCAAGAAGCTACATTTATGAAACCACATGTATATGACACGTAACTAATTATTAAAACAAGGGGTGATAAATGCAGACTGAAATGATTAAGAGAATATGGTGGAGAAACACAATAGCTAAAGAATTCTTTATTTGTATCATATCCAAAAGCAATGTCTGGCCCAAAATTGGATTCTTTCTGACATCCAACTTCTCTGTAATTTAGTTACTCAGTCTCCCAATATATATATTTTTTAAATTTCAAGATCTATTCTCTTTAAAGATTTATGACCCAAATACATTAGACATGTCAGGATTTCTCTAGGTAAAATATGTATAATCATGATAATAATTATGGTTATGAAGAAAGTAAGTTTCAAAAGGAGCTTCATTTAAGTTAACAGTAAATTTTATATGCACAGTAAATGTATAAAATGCAGTTACTAAATTTTGGCAATCTTATACCACAATATAATAAAGAGATGTTTATGTTGGAAGCTTTGCTTTTTCACATTAAACTCTGGTAAGTTACTAAGATTGGTACTTAAATATTTCACAGGTTAAGATACTTTTGCTTACAAGGCCCATAAGATACCTATATTGTGAACTTAAAGCACTGCTTCAATTATATTGCATATTTTGGATTAAATATTATTAACAAAATATTTTTTAAACTATTGTAGGTAGTATTCGTATAAAGTAAGATTTCTTAATTCTATTATGATGCTAATTATCATTTTTTTTCTTTTTTAATCACACAGTGCTAACAGATGATCTAGATGTGGCCAGGCAGGAACCATACCAGCACAACACAATGACACCTATCTGGATCTCATAATCTTCAAACATTTTAAGCGGGTTCCTCCTGGAAACATGGTTAATCAAAAATATTCTCTATGGCCAAACTGACTTTCAATGCAAAGGTTCATTGCATTTGCATACATATAATATTTATCCATAAATAAAATGTTGCATATACATATAATGGAATATTATTCAGTCCTAAAAAGGAAAGAAGTTCTGACACAAGCTATAACATGGATGAAACTTGAGGACATTATACTAAATGAAGTAAGCCAAACACAAACAGACAAATACTGTATGATTCCATCCTATGAGATAGCTAGTGTAGTCAAATTCATAGAGACAGAAAGTAGAGTGGTGGTTTCCCCAGACTGGAGGTCAGGGCAGAGCGGGGACTTGAAGTTGTTGTTTAATGGATGAGTACAGAATTTCAATTACGGGAGATAAAACATTTCTGGAGATGGACGATAGTGATGTTTGTGCAATAATTTTAATGTATTTAAGGGCACAGAGTGGCACACTTAAAAAGGGTTAAAATGGTAAACTTTATGTTATGTATATTTTATCATAATAAAAATTGTTGCCTTTCAAGTTAAGAAATACATGGTCTAGTAAAGTCTGTTAAAATGTATCTGCCGGCAGGGACAAGTTAGGATAGAGGCAAAACAGGAAAGTTTTAAAAGCTAGGCAAAGTATTTTTTAAAAAACCAACTACTGTATTTTTGAATAGGTAATATATGCACATGATAAAAAATGCAAATTTTTCATAAGGGTAGACAGTGAAACTTAAGTTTCTCTCTTCCTATTTCTCTCTTCACTGGAGGCAGCACTATTAGCAGTTTTTGGTAGAGCCTTCCAAGAGATTCTCACATAAATATATAAGTATTTACACAAGTTTTTAACATCTCAAATGCTAGTACTCTTTGCTTTCTTCACATAAAAGTATCTTAGAAATTCTTCATTTATAATGCTCCCTGATTCTTTTTAATTGCAGGACACTATTTCAATGCATGAATGTTCCATGTCAGTCATCAATTTGATGGATATTACACTTTGTTTCCAACATTTTAGAATCATAAGTGGTTCTTCAGTGTGATCATTGTATTGATACCATTTTACGTTGTTGGGAAATAAAGTATTTTAACAAGTTTGACAATGGCAAATTATGGCTGCTTGGATCAGATATCAAAAGTTACGGCTTGATCTATCTGGAGGGATGGACAACTAAGGGCTGAGTTAGAAATTTGGAGTGTTAACCGAGCTAACGCAGGGACTGGGCAGTAGTACAAAGAAAGAAAAAGGAGGGACATAATAACCAACTTTCAAGGAAGGTGACATTTCAGGACTTAGTGGCAAAAGTATGGGAAAGGGTAGTTTAAAGTTTTAAGTTTAAAGACTTTAAGGTTTCTCGACTGGGCGTCTGCAAAATTCAGTTCAGTGCCCCTTTGCTGACTTGTTACTAATGTGCCTGGATTGGGCTCTAGGTTGGAAGCAGAATACTGTAAGTCTGTATTAGGTTTTGAAACTTCTTTAAAAATCATTACGGCAGGTGCACAGGATCTAGAAAACATATAGGTCTGAGAGAACGAGAACAACCTTTGTTTACAACTAATGAAAGATTTGTGCACAGCATGTCACACCCTGTGGGGGCTTGATTAATTAATATTTAAGGACCAACTAACCTTCAGTATGAGGGGAGTCATGAACTCGTAGTAGTCTCCTCTTACATCAACAGCATAGAGTACTTTTCCTGTATTTCTGGAAACGGGCACCATCTCTGTTTCAGCAAACATACGTGTGTGGTTCATAGCACGTGGGCCAAGAGAAGACATGTTGAATGAATGCATTAAAAGAAGAATGAAAAGAAGACAGCCAACTAAAAATATTGTTCCTAGAGGTGGAAAATGTCAGATTTGAGGTGATATCCCCACAAACAAGGTTTTATTTCATGAAACCAAATTGAGGTATTAAAGCAGAAGAATGTTTGCAGATCTTGAGGAAAGAGAAGAAGCTTCAGAGACAAACGCACCTAGGTTTAAATCTCATGTTAAAAAAATGATAATTTTTAGTTTGGAGCTAGCTTATTGCTTTCTAAGTCTCAGTTTTGTTGCTTGTGAAACATATATGTAATAAGATCTATTTTGTATACAAATTAAACAAGACAAACACACAAAGTGCTGAGCGCAGTGTCAGGAATAGGGTGTATATTCAGTGAATGCTTCTACTTCTTGTCACATTCTTCTTTTGTAGTTCCAAGTACTATGTCTAGGATAAAACAATCACATTTGAATTTAGTGGAAGACTGAAGGTCTACAATTTTTGGCAGTGTAGTGTGATGTTAAGAAAATAAACTATGGAGCCTGAATGCATGAAACCCAATCCCAGCCTTGTTACCTATCAACCATGTAACTGCTACAAGTACATGCTTTCTTTTCTATTATCCCCACTAACATGGAGATAACCAAAGTGCCAATTCATACAGTGGTGTGTTTGGAGGAAATTATGCATTTGCAGTGGTGCTTTTCACAATGTAAGCATTTGGAAAATGGTCGGTGACGAAATAATTTATTGGTATGTGAAGGAAGCTGCTCTTATTCATTTGCTGGAAATAAAGTGTGCTGCTATTCTGCATTTAGCTACCTGACAAACTGCAGATAACCCTCTAAATGAGTGGCCATTTAATTATTGTCTAAAGGTATGTGTAAAGAGAATGCACATCCTAGGTTTATAGACTTGCAGAATGTTAGCACAGAGAAGGACCTCTGTCAGACTTTGAGAAAAATACTCTCACATCTTTCCTTTTTGAATGGCATGATAAATAGAAACTAACTGGACAGTTCTGTTGCGTTTAATATGTTTGAGCACACTGTCTAAAATCTGCTTGAACAGTATAATATCTATGGACTATTTCCTGTGAGAACAGGTTTTATTATTAGATTACATTTTGGGAGATAAGTCCAGTCAATAAAGAATTTTTTTCCAACCCATCTTGCCAATGGAAAAACCTGTTTTTAAATTACTCCAAGACCTTCTTTGTAGGAGGCTGGGAAAAATATACCCATGAATCATAAAATTGACAAGCCCTAGGGCTGGTGTGGGCCTGGTATAAGAGATGCAAAGAACAAAGATAAAGGTGCACGACAGGTATGCAGGGACCGGGAGAATTAAAGATAAACAAAAGAAGTCGCTATTGGATGAAAGAGGTGAGGCAGAATGCTGCACTTAGAATGCAAAAACAAAAACCAAAGTGGGCAGGAAAAAAAGCAGTTGAACTGGAAAAAACCAGAAAACAGCTTTCATTTCAAATATTAGGAGGTTAAAAACCAGATGATTCTGTTGCATAATTGAGACTTACTTGGGCCACAGAATGCTGCACTTTTACTCTTGCTACTATTGCTTTTATTTTTCAGTTTAATCCATCGTCAGTCACAAAGGTTTTCTTCCTTTCTCTTAATACCCTATCATCACCAGTAACAGCTCACCTGTTTTAAAAATATCTTGACCCAAATAAGAAAAGCCTCTTTTGAATTAATTACTCCTCATGGGATAATGAAGGTACTTCCCTTAATTCAAAGTTAGACTTGCAGGGTAAAAGGAAAAAAAAAAAAAAAAAACCCAAACCAAAACAAAACTCACAGCTCTCCCCTACAGGTTCATCTAATAGGAGAGGGGAAGAAAAGTATTACATTTAAATATCCATTTTGCCTATAAAGATATTTTCATATCTCACAAAACCAAATTCTTCTGTAAGACTGACATTTCAGAAGAGGAGGAAAGGCAGACAGGTGAACTCAGATCAAAATGGATTTTGCCAACCTTCCATTTTAAAGGTCAAGGTTGTTGCAGTCTAGTGTTGTGTTTTTAGTCTAAAGCTCCAGACTTCATTTCCAGCATTCAGGAAATGCCCCCGAACAAAAGGAAGAGAATTTTTCCCTTGCTCTCTCTGGGACTTCAAACGCCTGCTTATAGATGCCTTGTGTTCACAACAGCAAAATGACTTCCCGTCATGTATTCTGTTCTGGAGGTGGAGGAAGGGTGTCACGAGAGCTAGCCTCACTCTACGTTACTCTGGATTATAATGGTTAATTGTGTCCAGTATTTATGTGTTTACCTTCTGGGATGATTTGACATTCACCTTCCTGCTTTCACCTGTCAGATCATTTACTCTCACTCTGGAGTTGTTCTTGGAGAGCTTTAAAGACCAGTCAAGAGTGTCTGCATTCCCTCGTGAGCAGAGGCCCAGCCTCTGTCATCTTGAACCAATGTACACAGTGTGCCTACTGTGCTCACACACTGCATCCTGGCTACACGTGGAAAATTCCGCACGGCTTTTACCCTAGCAGAGCACATGGCCGATGAGGAGATTTCCTTGTAATAAGATGAGTTTAGGTCTCCTGTTTTGGGAGGAGATGAGCCATTTGTGTAAAAAATTCCAAAAAGGACCACTTTCATATGCACAGAATATAATTCATTTCCTTCACAGACGAGGGTGACTTTAATTTTGACTCGATTATTCTATAGAGGCTCTCTTCATGCTGCCATTTAATGTGACTTTAACTCTTATCTATGAGGTTTTAAATAGTTATGTAAAATATCACACATGAGTATGTTACATTTTAGGATTTTTTCATATATTACGATTATTTGTAATATTTGAAAATACTACAAAGTTACAATACACAAGTTTTCTGTTATGTTACAAATACACAATATACTATATTATTCACGCTTATTACACACACCACACACACACACACACACACACACACACACATACACAAAGAGAAAAAAATTCTGTGTTTCTTAAACTGAAGCAAGATATAAGTTAATGGAGTGTTAATGATGGAGGAGTTCTCAGAAATGATTGAAAATCAGTCTCAATTTTTAAGATGACTTAACCAGGACCTAGAGTACCCAGAAAGATGGTCCAGTGGCAGATGGATGGTTAACAGCAGTGCAGGAAATGGAACCCGTTCCTCCTGGGTCCTGACCCAGCCAACCGTCAGCTCCTAATACTCAGCCACCAGCTCTAATTCTCCATAGACTTGAGATGCTCAGGAAATGTCTTCAACACCATCAGATTGCACAAAATAAGCACGTGCAAGTGAGCCTCTTAGGTTCCGAATATTTGACATTTAACACCCCGTACTGAGGAATATCTTTGACCCATCAGTGCTACATCTGAACCTGAAAGAAAAATGTTTATGTTTGTCATTAGACATAGATATGCCTGTCTCCCTTCCCTGCTCTTAGAGACATATGCCTCTATTGTCAGCTCCGTTTCCTGTGTTTAACCCATGCTCTGTCTCCTCTGATTGCCCCTAATGGAGCTTGACAGTTGTAGAGTTAATCCAAGCTCTGGTCTCCAGGTTTCACCTCAGGAAACAATCGGTCCCCAGGGCTTTTAGGCTTCTTGCAAAGCTATATTCCCCCAGAGTCCTTTCCCAGCCCAGCTGGGGAGCTTTTTCCATTGTCTGCCAAATGGACACCAATTAAGTCAACTGTTCCCCAATTAGAATTTTGCAGAATTTATCTTGTTCCCTTGTACTCCGGCTCCCAAGCAAGGGTCTGTTTTTGGAATTAGTTACAGAAAGAAGAAAATAAATAAATAAATCACAGCCCTTTCCTGTAACGTGATACCCCCGGGTTTTTCCTGTCAGCCATTCACACAACGTGATCCTGGGATATATGGCAACTGCTTGGTAGCTCTGAGGTTTATCATCTGCATTGTGGAGCCGTCCCAAAGCAAAGGGCCAGCGCTAGCCCAGGAGGGGCACTGCAGTGGCTGGGAAGAGGAAGGAAAACTCCTCTTTGTACCCAAAATGAGGATTTGCTTTGAAGACATGAAAGCCTGGTGTTTTGCTTTCTGGAGGAAATGCCCCTCCGTTTGGACAGCCGACTTTAAGGCAGATGTGTTCTTGTGATGAAGGATTTTGCAGAGCGTGGCATTTCCAGGCAACGTTTTAGATGTCAATCAGTGGTGTTTGAAATCACTCAGGCTGTCACAGCTGGGCAACACTGGGGCTGCATTGGGAGTCTTTAGAGAACGGAGGAGGTTGTTGACATCAGAATGCACTTGTTTGTTAAACACAGTCAATCACAAATAATATCTCCCTGAAAGAATCCCATTTATTGTCATATTTTTTTAAGCATTCATTCAGCATGTTCCTTTGGTATACTCACAGAGAAAGACAGGTGGCTCGGAGCCCCACTTCTCAAACTCTAGCAAACACAGGGGTCATCATCCATCACCTGGAATCTTATTAAAATGCAGATTTGGATTCAGCAGATCTGGGGTGGGGCCTGAGATTCTGCATGTTTCATAAGCTCCCAGTTGATGCCGAGGCTTTGAATCCCCCACCACAGTCTGAGTGGCAGGACTTTAGATTGAAACCTTATAACTAAAAGTTACATTCTTCTTATTGGATTGGGCACACAATGACAAAACAAAATTTGGACTCCAAGGTTGTATTCAGATAAAACCCCCTGCTGCTCAGTGATTAACTATTTTTTCCCCCAACAGTACCCAATCATTTATATGCTCATCGATTCATTCATTCCTTTGATATTAGTTATTTACAATTTATTATGTGCGTGGTATTCAGCTATGTACTAACATATAGAAACAGACAATAAAGTCACTGACATTCAGACAACACATAAGAAAATGGAAGTTCGGCATCTACAAATGTGTCAATTGCTACAGGAGCAATAATCCCTGAACCTAGAGATTCAAAATCGTTCCAGGGTAGCTGGATTTCCTACAGGCTCATGTGTGCCCAAAATGCAAAGGCCAAACATATGTAGCCTTGTCCACTAGGTCAGAACTGGGTCAGCACCTCGGTCTACTGGTTAACACCAATTACAGGCTCAGCCTCAATTTGGTGAGGGAGGATACTGCACAAGGCCACAAACTCTGGAAGCATGCTGACCTGGGGGAATGTTATTGGCGACTAGCAGCCACAACATAAAATGGCCAGAATGAAGAAAACAAAATTAAGAACGGTAGCAATTCAGGGAAGAATAGAATCAGTAGAAGCTGCATTTTTAGAAGGCTTCCCCAAAAGACAGGGCAAAAGAGATGAAACAGTCATTTACAATAGTTATATAGTTATGACTTTCATTCCTAAAGTTACATAAATGCTTATTGAAATAAATCAGAAAATAACAAAAAGCAAAAAGCCACCTATAATCAAATTATTAAGTGGATAACTATTTTAAATAGGCTCTTCATCCTGATAAAAGAAACATAACACCACAGAGTAAGATCTGAAACAAAAAAGCTAAAGGCCATGCAGAAAATTATATGTTCTGGGGGAAAGGGCCCTCTTAAAAGCATAAGATGACAATATATCAACGATCTAGGTTGGTTTTAAATAATGTGCTTCACGCTTACTGCAGGCTGCGAAAGGAATTCCTTGGCTTGTCACAAATCACCAACAATCCCTCCAGACTTCACTCAACAGTCAGATACAATAATGTGAAAATTCATACCTCCACACGCTTTTCAGCTATATGCCACCACCTAAAAGAAAATACCAGCTATTAGCGAAAGGAGGCTGACTCAATTTTCTCTGAATTATCTTTGTTTGGAAAGTGATCAATAAACCCTGTATAAAGGGAAAATTGACATCTGCATTTTAAAAAGAGAATGGCTGCCTGAGAAGACACTTCTCTTTCTCTGTAGTTAAATCCAAATAAGAAAAAGAAAAAAAATCAAGGGAATGTATCTTAGTCCTGTGTTTGCAATAGTCAAACACCCATCATTTATCTGGCTTCCAGCATTAAGAAACAATGACTTAACATTGTGAAATACACATAGCTGTTCCTTTTCTCCTTTCTTTATGTTCGATGTATTTCTTTGTCTTCCCTTTCGTTCATTGGTTCTTCTGTCACCAGCCACCTCATGCTATATTCTGGGCAGCTTTCCAGGCCTGGTGTTCTTCCTTATCCTTCTCTCTGGTTGTTATCCTAAGAAAGTAATGGCATAGCGTTATTAAAATATCATTACTTTCTATGGGGAAAAGAGAATGCTTTTCTTTAATTTACCATTAATGAGGCCACTTGGAGAGGTGCCCAAAGGACCTGGAACTTTTGCTTCAGATGATGGGAAAACTTCCAGATCTTGGTAGGAACCAGTATAAAAATTTGTGGGAGTGTCGGGGGACTTGAGACCACCCTGTCATTTTTCACCAGGGACTTACTCTTACTATCTTAACATCCATCATCCTCAGATGTGCAGAAATCACACCAGAGGGCTATAGAAGGGATATTTCTGGCTGGATCCTACGCAGGACAGCCTGAAACACTTACAAGAAAGTTTGTTTTTAGGAAATTTCCAGTCCAATTATTGCTCTCCCCAGAGACGTGAATAGTTCAGATAGCATTCAGATAAGCATCCACAATTTTGGGAACTTCATAAAAAACAGAACTAACAATTTTTTTGAGGCTTGGATATCTCTGGCTAAAATAGCTCTTTCAGGGTGAGGCATCCTAGCCTGGTGGTCTCAGAATAGAGGTTAGGATCAGGAGATGTTGGGTGTTGTTGCTCCAGCTTCCTCTCTGGCTTGATGGGTGGCCTGAGTAATAAAATGAGAGCCAACCTCTGGACTTGAGAAAAAGGGACAAATAATGATCAATCCCATGTTCTTCTTTGAAATGATTGTTTTGCTGAATGGGCCTAAAAAAGTAAACACTTTCCCCCCTAAGAATTATACGTGGGATTCCTGGGCAAGTCATTTGAGGTGTACTCAAATCCTTCTGAATGGAATCCTGCCTGTCCACTTACCCTGAATGCTTATCTGAGATTTCCACAGCACTGTAAGTTCTTCATGGCCTCTGGTCAGTTGCATTTCTACTTCAGGAGGGTAATTTTGGATCAACATAGTGCTTAATATTGGCTTATACACTTAACTAATATTCATCCATTTTAGAGAACACCATCCTAGAGGCATGGCACATATATTAGGCAAGTTTCCAGGGGTTAGAGGATAGTATCTTTGATTGAAAGAAACTTAAAAAGAGATCTACGACAGAGAGATACTGTGGAGACATAATACAATTTGAGGGGAAAACACATTTATTAAGTTTTCCCTCTACTTTTTAAAATATGTAACCTTCTGAGTCTACATCGACTGTAATGGATAGGGGTAAACATAACTTCTGATTATTTGGGCTGCAAGTGATAACAATCCAACTCATTTTGGTTTAACACATTGACTGCCACGTGAGTTGTATTTAACTCAGACTAGTTTTAACCCCATGGGCTCGTGAAGCAAAAACCTGCAGTTGGTTAATGAAAATTTTACTTGTTGATGTTCTTATTGTTACAATTAATATTGACAATTTAATTCTAAAAACATGGATTGTATTGTATAGAACTCAGGCATAGAAAACAATAAAAAATAACAAATTAGAAAGGATCATTTTGTTTTCATAAAACATCACGGCTCCAGGGAAAATTTTTTTTTTCTAGTGTGGCAGTCAATGTGTTAGACAATAATTGAAATTTTTTGCCTTCAGTTGCACAACTGAGAAGTCCAGAGGTTTAGAGGGGAGACGTTTGACCACAGCTCAACTCCATTTCTCAGTGAATCTCTGTGCTGCGCCTCTTTTGCCTCTTGGCTTTGCCTCTATGTCAGCTTCCCTAATGGTGGCGAAATGGCTGAAGAATCTCAGAATTTGTATCCTGGCACAGTACTATGCAGGAAAAGAGAAAAATCCTTTTATAAACCTCATTCAATGTCTTGATTGGATCAATATTCCATCCCTGAACCCACCATGCTGGCAAGGTGGATGAAATTAGGCTGATTAATATGAGCTAAGTAGGATTTGAATGGGCTTGAACCTCAAGTCAATGTCTCCCAGTTGGCTGCTACCCAGTGGGGAAGAGGCGTGAGGGATGCTGGGGGAAACCAACAGAGTCCTTTGCAATGGTAACAATTACCTCCTTTTTAAAGGTGAACAAATTTGTGTGTGGGGGTAGGTGATTCATTCAAGATCACACAGCCAATACAGACTGAAGTCGAGATTTTAATCTATATTTGGGTTAAGTGTTACCAAAGGTCTCTCCATGACAAAGTGATCTTTCAAAATGCAAATCTGATCACATTAGTCCCATGATTGACATTCATCAGCCATTCCCATAATCTTCAGGAGAAAACCTACATGGCTGGGCCTGACTTTCAAGTACCTTTGTGCCCCGGTTTCTGCCTTTCATGCCAAACTCATCTCAGGCCACTTATTAAACTATTTGATCTTTACTATGCATCATTTTAGATTCTAGTCCCATGCCTCGCCTGCTGGCACTCTGCTACGATACAGTATTACCTTACTGTATCATGACATCATTTTTCAAATTGTTTGGCAGTTATCCATTTGTTTACAGGCAGTACAGAATCAGGGTTAAAAGCAAGGTCTTTGGAGTCAGTGAGGTGAAGTTATGAGCTGTGAAATCCCATGTGGCAAAAGGACTTGCCCCAACTCTGTGCTAAGAGATTTTGACCAAATTTAGCCTGGCTTCCCCCTGCACGAGGCTATGTCCCAAAACGTGATCCCAAACCTTGTGCTGAGTCTTTGCTCAAGGACATTCTATGCTGCCAACCTGCACAAAGTGCATCTTCTGTAATTTTTCATTTCCCCATAGACTCCCTAGTCTCTTTTGTGTTCACCCTTTTCCACTTCCCTATAACCTGTTTCATTCCCTCTTTGATTTCCCTTGAAAACTCTCAGTCACCTTCATCTTAGTTGGAATCCAGCTCAGTCTATATTGGAGTCTCTCTATTGCAGTAGTCTGAGTAAAATCCGTCTTGACACCTCTAACACGTGGCTGGTGCTATTTCTCTTTGACAAGGGTTACATTCCCAGGTCTGCTGCTTAAGAGTTAACAGGTCTTTAACAAGTTAACTTCTCTAAGGCCTCATTTTGCCCACCTGTAAAATGAGAATAATTATGCTCACCTCACAGGGATAAGATGAGGATAAATGCATTTAATCCACTCCCTGGCACTTAATGAACCCTTAACAAATAGTAGTGGTTATTAGTATTCTATTTCCATGTTTGAGTACATCTCATGCCTGAGGAGCAGGGATCTGCTATATTTTTTCTTCTATCTTGTCTGTTATTATTGTTTCTTGCCAAGATACCCAGTGGTGTCATCACTGGTTTTTGTTAGTTTTATGTGCCCAAATCATACCCAGCGTTTTCTCCAAAGCATCCTCAAGTCTAATTTCTTTGCTTGTTTATCTTCTCCCCTCTAGCGGCTTTCTCTTTCAACTCTATGGTGGCTACTTGGTGGCTTTTGAATTTCATTGAAGAGGCCACACTTGCAGTATGATCTTTGCCCTGAGGGACTTAATCAATTGAGAAGGTTCCATACACTTAATTTGACCTTTGTCCTGGCAGTTTTGAATCAACTGAAAGTTTTACCTAGCACTTGTCCCTTCAAGTCTTATTATGTAACAGAAGTCCTTATATTTTCCTATCTTAAAGGGCATAGGATATCTGAAATCACCCTGTTCCTTTTCATTGCTCCCTACAAACTGGCATTTTTTTCCTTGAGCTCATCTCTTTCTTATAATATCTTGACAAATTCAATTAACAACTGCTAAACATTTTGTTTTTCAAAGTCTTCTCTTATTTCAATAGACAGAAATCATCTCCCAAATGAACGCAGGTTACTTATTTTCTATATATACTTTTTGAAGTGCTTAAAGTTACTTTTTAAAAATTATTTTATTTTTAATTAACAAACGATAATTGCATATATTTTAGGGTACAATGATATTTTGATATCTGTGTATGTTTAGGAATTGATTAAATCAAGTTAATTACCATGTTGATTGATTGATTTTTGTGATCAGAACATTTAAAATCAACTCTTTAACAATTTTGAAATATATAATACACTGACCTTTGCACGATGGTATATTATCCAATGTAATACAAATATTTCCAATATTACCAATGTATAATATTGGTTTCCTCACCTCCACTGCCCTACTCATCAGCCAATGTCATGTAATCTTAGCTTTTGTTACGAGGGATTCTCACTTCTGGCTCCAAAGTCTATACTAATCAGGCTAAGAAAGGCTATGCTGGTAATAAATCCCCAACTCTCAGTGAATTGTCACATGAAAGATGCTTTCTTGTTTACTCAAAGTTCCCCATAGGTACAGCAGCTCTCCAGGGTGATGAGCTTCTCAGGAAAGATTCAGGGATTCATGGTGCTTGCACCTGGCAGATATAGCTTCTGTAACACACATCTTTCTGGATCTCTGTAGGGAGGGAAGGAAAAGCATGCAGAACTCACACCCTCACTTAAGCACCTCCAACTAGAAGTGACATTCGGTC
Organism: Avahi laniger; assembly: GCA_963575035.1. Classification (NCBI taxonomy): domain Eukaryota; kingdom Metazoa; phylum Chordata; class Mammalia; order Primates; family Indriidae; genus Avahi; species Avahi laniger. Next base: position 60,014 of record CAUYSK010032509.1, on the reverse strand, counting down.
ATTTTTAGTCTCTGTTGACCAGTCTAGCAGTTCCAACCTAACAAGAAGAGTCTGAGAAATACAGGAAGAAAATGGAATGTACAGATGAGTCCTTCTGCTTTGCCCTGTCTTCCCTTTTATCTTTTTCGCCAGCTCACAGATTTTAAACTGAGAAAGCATTCTACCTTTTCTGATACCTTTGTCTTGGACGTCTGGAAGAACAGGATGGGGCCAGATATGGTAAACCTCCTGTTTACGGGAGAGGGAAACATGGTGGCTCCATGTTTCCAATCTGGAAGAAAAGAATAGCAAGAGAAAGAGTTTTCTAAGTGGAAAATCAGTACATTTATCTGAAGTGAGTTACTTCTGCAGAGTAGTGGTTCTGTGTCTCCAAGGGAGGTTTATTTTGGGGAGTAGAGGATTGTTTGTGTGTATATGTTTTTTTTGCTTTTGTTTTTTAATGCTAATACCTAACCTCAATTCTGGAAGTTCCAATGTAACTATCTGAGATTAGGCCCAGATTTCAACATTTCTCCAGGTAGTTTGGATAATCAGACCAGTTGAGTGACAACTGGACACACATCACCCAGGAATAGGGAACTCAGTGTAAGGTGTGAGAGATTGAAAATGCTGGCAGGAAAGTAACAAAAAGATATTTATGGAAGCAGAGGATATAACAGCCAGTCAATGGGAAGATGGATAGTCTAGTAATGAAAAGAAGGAAGGTATATCTTCCTCTGCAACAGAAGAGAAGACGGCAAAAAAAAGAGATTGTGAAACACACACCACTGGCAGCCTCGGACTCTCCATTCACTACTTCACTTATTTATTTAACATTTATCTAACAGCTTTGGTCATCAGGGCTACAAATACAGTGCCAGAGAGGACAACCATCCTGTCCTCAGGATGCTCCTTGCTGGGGGGCAATAGAGGTAAGAATGCACCGTGATGTGTGCAATGACGGTGGAAGAACATGGAAGGGAAATGAGTAGGTCAGAGAAGACTTCTGAAAAGAAGGAAATCCTTTCCAGAGCTTTAAGTGTGAAAATAAGTAAGGGGTGCCACCCTCTTAAATCTTTTCTGAGACAGATGAGGTATGCAAAACAAAGAAACAAACAGCTGAATGCTGGCCTCATTACCCACAAGGTGCTGGAAAGAACACAAACGTTGAGGTCGACCAACCCGGACGGCAACATCAGCCTCAGTGTTAGCTGTGGGATCTGGGCACTTACCCTGCCTCAGATAACAATGGGCATATTAACACCTGCTCTCGTGGGTTATTCTTGTGGAATGAATGAGATTGCTTGACTACAGCAGCCAGGACTGGGTTTGGCTTAATGTTCATTTTTTTCCCTTTTCCAACATCCATAATCTTCTAAATAAAATAGGAATAGTAATTCACAATATTCAAGATAACCTCGTGACAGGTGCAGCAAGAGCAGCATTGGCTATTTTCTCCAAGATTCCTAATGTGGGCTGATGGTTGACAGAAATTCTCTTAGAGAAGAGCGAAAGATGGTGCAATTTAATTACCAACCGTCACCTGACTTGGCTTGATCTAGGGACAGATGCAATACATTTGGGGAGAGATGGACAAGTTGCATGTTCTCTAAACATTCCCTCATGGACTTTCCATAACTGTTAAATGGCAGTGAGTTCAAAGTAACCCTACCTGGTAGCTCACACAATTATTTTTTTTTAAATCCGTGTGTTCCAACTAAAAATCTTGTAATCTTTCCATTAGGAAATGTAAACTATGTTGAAAGCTCATGATGAGGATGCTTCAGCATTCCTTAGTCTAACTGCTTCCTAATTTGCCTTCAGTCCTACGGCAGGGAAAGCACTTCACATCATCTCCCTATCTTAAAGCATCACTGGAATTTTACCTGGGAAATGAACTAAGGTATTTCACCTAGTATCCAGTGCAGTGCCTCAGAGCTCCGTCAACTATTTTCTGTGTATTATGCTTGTTTCAAGAGTTAATTTTCTTGCAGCTTTTGTAGTTTACTGGTGCTTTTAAGTAAACGTTATTCCCTAACAATATTAAAGACAGGGCCTAAGTGAAATCCATTTGGATTCAAGAAGGCCCTCCAGACCCCTAATGCTCAGCTAATCAGCCAATTGTTGGCACACTGGGTTGTGACTGCTCCTTTGCAGTGTGGCCTCTGGAACAGCTCTGGCTTATTGAACCAATGCCCAGGTGGCAACATTCTAGCCCTCACTATGTCAGATGTTCTCCACACCAGGAGGAACCAACTTAAATGCAGATGTTTCAGTGTGAGGTGCTACAAAGCAGTGGTAGTGGCGCGGGCTTTACCACCACCCACCGCCTTGCATGTCCAAGGACAGTATTCCCAGGCACACAACCAACATTTACTTCGACATACAGGAAATAGATCCCCAGACAACTGCTTAAGACGGCTTTACAAGTGGAGATTTAATATCTGTCCTCCATGGGCTATTCCAAAATTGTACCCTGTCTACCCACTTTTTCGAAACTCTTGTCTTCCAATGCTGTGGGAAGCAGCAGATACTGGAAACCATGGGACACCCTGCAGTTAAGGGCGAGAAAGTCCCCATTCATCAGCATCGGGCAGTGTCCTGGGTCTTAGTGTAGGGGTAAGAGCTTGTGCTGTGGAACCAGGCCGTCTGGATTCTGTGTAGTCAGTGATCCTCTGAGCCGGCTACTTTACCACTCAGTGCCTCACACCCAGTTAGCAAAACTGAAGGTGGTAACTGTGTGGGGTTCTTGAGAGGAACATAGGTAACTTGTTTAAAACACTGTCTGACACAGATTTCCCCTGTTTTCTGTTACTAAAAATTGTGGTCTTGAACTGCTACAAAGATTCTAAGAAGGTTTTCAGACAATGCTAGACACAACTTTTGGTGGCAGCCAGCTCTCCTTTTTCTTCCCTATGACTCTCAACCTGACCATATTCTAGATGCTTTATGTACATGTTGACCTATAATCTTTCTGGTCACCTATGAAGTAACCCTACTGTACCTATTATCACAAAGAACTTAGCTTCCTCTATAGAGAGTGTGATTACCACACTGGCCTTTAATACTCACTTCATTACAGATAGCATTGATATTAAAATACAGGAAGCCCCATTAAATTTGAATTTCAGATTAAAAAAATGGTATTTTAATATAAGAATATCCCAAATATTACAGTGGACACCCTTGTGCTAAAAAGTCATTCACTTGTTTATCTGAAATTAAAGTTTAACAAGGTGTCCTGTATTTTTCTTTGCTAACTGCAGGGATGTAAGTGTCTTCTGGGTGCCAAGCACTGGGCTTAGCCCTTAATACAGTTTATCACGTTTAGATCATACAAGAACAAGCCATGGAGAAGGTCAATTATGGAGCAATTTATATACCGCTTTGCCAGCTGGTCTGATCTTTCACCCGGCATGCTGATTGCCAGCCTCACTTCTGGCATTAGGGCATTTTGTCATATCACAGCAGATTGTTCACACAATTAACCTTTAACTGGGCCTGTAAGACTTTCCAATGATGAGCTATAGGCAGGCTATTTAAAAATCTCTAAAAACAATGAGAAGCAATCTGAAACAAACTAAAGAACTTTGGATTTAGACACACACAAAATTCAATTGCAGAGTCTTCCACTGGCTGTCTCTGTGAGCCCCTGTTTTATCACTTGTAAATTTAATATTCTCCCCACAAGGTACTGGGGGATTTAAGAAGGACTCTGTATAAGTGCATAGCTCAGTGTGGTACATGGTGAGTGTTCAACAAGTGACTGCCTCCTACTCTTTCTCTTTCCATCCTTTAATAATAGGTGCTAAGTATGAAGACTTTAAATTCTTTTCATCAGTCATCTCCAGAGAGAAACCTTGTTCTAGAGTTTCTTATAGTGAGACCCATGTTGATAACCAACCACTGAGAAACTTGCCCAGGAGCTCTGCCAGCTGGGCTGAAATTTCCAGGGTAGGAGGGGAATGGGGACAGGGTGAGGCCAGTTTCCTTTCAGGCTCACTTTTGATTGGTGCCATTTGTTGTGTCCATGGAAATTCTTCCAAAGTAGAGTGGGAAAAACAGGGATCTGGAGGCTAGGATTTTTATCCAGGTGTCTGAAAGAGGATGGATATAAAAAATGTAATCCAAAGTCTTGTCTCAAGGAAATGTTGAAACTCAGGCTACATCCTTATGAGATTTGGAAAATGAGCGTACCATATTCTGGTCAAAGTGGTGAGTGGTTAGCCTGGGTTTTCCCTTTTGTGTGTCATTTATAGAATCCACTGTTGTACCAATTGAAAGATGGCTTGGTGATAAAATTTACCTGAAAATGACAAGTAATCCTTGTGACACCCCCCACTCCCAACCAAATGCTCTGCTGGAGCCACCATGCAAGGACTGCTGTACTATGCAAGCAGGGAGAAAGTCAGTTTTGGTCTAGCGCAAATTTATTTGCCCAGAGCCATTCCATATGGTGCACCTGCCTCGTCAGAGCTATCCTTGATTTCTAAGACCAAGAGCATTGTTGAACACACATCAGCTTGTGCCCTCTTTCATCTAAAGGTGGTATAAAGGAAATGAATCTGAGCTTCAGTTTAACCCCCCCATGCAACTAGTTCAAGGCTAAATTTCATTTCCCTCCCTTTCCAGGCCTTGTAGCATCTCCAGCATGATATGAAATTTGCTTATGAAATAAAGACAAACATGAGCTTGACAGAAATGGCATAAATAATCAATCCTTCGTATATTTATATAGAAGCCAGGTGCAGCTCATGGATGATCGCTTCATACTTTATTTCTTTGTTTTTCCAAGAAATTCTGATAGATGTAGTGGGGCAGTTTGACATCATTTGGGCATGTCACTCATATATGTCTTGAAAAATAATCAACTCCAAATCATACCTAGTGCATGTGAAGGAAAAACAAAAATCTAAGAAGAAACATCTTCAGAGTAAGCAACAATTGGCATTTTATAATCCTTATTTGATTAGTTTCCCAAACTTTGTAAAATGTGTGTATATTGCATTACGATTTTATGATAGAAAGACTCGTAGAAGGAGAGAGAAACATTTTATGGGATGAGCTCATTGGTAAGGTTTCCAGCCTCAGTATGCAATCCCCAGACACCAAAATAACTTGGGACCCATTCAAATATTCTCAGCAACGCCTGAGAAATGCCAAGTTCCGCAGAGCATGGTGTGTGTTAGGTGTTTGTTGAATACATATCTTCACAGCAATATGGTATTCCATTTATTAATTCTGTGTGCTGCAGATGGCTTCATTATGTGTACTTAATTTTAGTGCTTAAGTAAACATACACCAAGGGTACATAAGAAATACTGGAGATATCCTTAAACAAAAAGCAAAGACTGTGTAATGGTGTAGGAGAGCCTGCTGGGAGGAAATCTATTCTAAAACAGTTTGGGGAAAATCTCTTCAAAGGCCTTGAGTGTGTGTGTCTCCTTATTTGTGATGAGGTTGGAGAGTTGGAGGGGGAGTAAGATACTAATCAATGAGGCTGTAATTTGCAACAGCAATTACAGTGATCCTATTTTTCGCACAATAATTGCCACATGTTGACTGTGCAGATGTCCAAACACATGGGAGCACTTCTCTTTCCATAAGACAAATGAAGATTTTCACTGTGTTTGGTAAACGTGTCAAGATTTATCACTTTAGTCATGTGCCATACATTAGGGTGTTTATAAAATATGGCTTTCTGCACTCTGGTTATGTAGTTTTATGATTTCAACAACATGGCAGTGATGAAATCAATGTTTGCAGGATTCAAATTTGTCCCAAGTCTCAGAGTGAACTGTGGGCAGCAGTTCAGTTCTTAAAAAGAAGAGAACAAGAAATCCTCACCCACAGACATACACAGAAGTCAGATGCCCATTCCTGAGCTCTTATCTTCTGTGTCCGGGAAAATGGTGACCAAGTAAAATCACCTTTTCCGATAAGATGTGATGGAAAAAGGACTTGGTAGTTGGAGCTTCTGGTTTTTCACTATAGACGGGCCATAGCAACTACTTCCAAAATGCAAGGCGATTGAACAGAATATTAAACTCCTGTTAGATGCAAAGATGAAAGTAAGGGGTGTGTTCTGAGAAGACAGTGAAAACAAGTCAAAGACAAGCCCAGAAGTATTTAATAGTATGTCTGTGAAATCTGAGGACAAAATAAAACATTTCAGAAAAACACAGACTCTGCCTTTGGTCCAACAGCAAGCCTAGACTTGTCTGTTAGAATAGAACTCATACTATTTGGGATGCTCTCTTTCTGGGCCACATACTAAACTAATCTGAATTTTTATGGCTTCTCCAGAATGTGCTCAGTCCACAGAAGCTATGTTTTTTAAAAGAACATGAAAACACATGCATCGATCAGGAAAATATTGATCTACATCTTCAGCTTCCTATTTAGGAAAACTCCAAATAGCCAGAGTAAGAGCCACCTTTTTGTTCTCTCAGCTTCACAAGAAAGCTCAAGATTAAGAGAAAAGACAACATTCTAAAAGCTCTCTGGATCTGAGATACATTCATTCTCTGCATTGTCCCAGAAGCGTATAATTTCACAAAAATGGAATAGGATTATTATTTTTTAATTGTGGAAGGGAGAAAAATGTTGTAGAATGGGGAAAATAATACTGTCCTATATTGTGTCATAAGTTTCCAGTGTGAACATCTTTTTTTCCTCAATCAGACTATAAAATCCACAAAGGCAGAGAATCCTTTGGATTATCTTGTATCTCCTTATACTGCTAAACATGTGGTTGACAGGTCTTAATTACGTATTGGTAGAATATGCATATCAATTTTGTTAAGCACTGTATGCTTATTATTTAACACAGTACCTAGAATAAAGTAGGAATTTATAATGTTTGTCAAACTGATGAATGGTTGAGATTCCTCAGGCCAGGGCAAAAGAGCCTTGGCACAATGGAAACCCCGATGATTGATGCATATGAACAGTTGCGAGCATGACCCAGAAACATTTAGGCTCTTGCCCAAGAAAAGACCAGAATTTCTTTTAGATGGCATGGTATGTATCATCTGACAAGTCCTTGTCCGTAGTTAGAACCAGTATGAGGCAATGTTTCAGTCTTGGACACTCCATTTGCTGTAAAGAATCAGACAGAAAGTCTTCAGAGTGCTCAGTACTAATGGAAAATGTAAAAGGAATTTGTGGCAGCTGCAGAAAGCTTGGCTTTCTGGAGGACCATCCACGAAGATCTCGTTTTACCCCATCAATGTTCTTTCCTCCTCAGGTATTACCTGAGAAATGCCGCTCAGTAGTATGAGCACCCTGGTAAGCTTCTCCAAAACATTTAGGAAAATTCTTGTAATATAGAGTTGTAACTGGAGAGTTAAGTGGTTCTAGCTTTGGGAAATAACACTTGTCATTATCTTATAAAAAAGTCAACCTAGAGGAATGGAATTCAAAAATCTAACTAAAGAAATAGTATGGAAGAAATGAGCACATGCTCAAACACTGTCTAATGCTATAAGGCCAAAGATTTTAGGAAAATTAATGGTAATTGATCATTCTTAAATATTTGAAAAATGTATTACTACTACTTAAAGAGAAATTTAATTTTCTTATGTATGCATCACTGTGATGTGAAAGAAAATATCCCAACAGTCGTAGGGATAGCAATCAGTAATTTCTGGGAGAGAATCCCAAAAGAGAATTGTTTTTCCACTATGGACTTTTTAAACAGTGTGCAGAAAGGGCAAATGGAGCTAATATATAAAAACAAAACAAAACAAAACAAAACAAAAACCAACAATGTATTTTTAAATTTTTTTTATCCCCATCTTACATCTAGTCTCTACACAGAGAATTTTTTTCAAAAGCCAAATGCACAAATTCTCAACAGATGGGCAAAGGCCGCCTTGAGGAGGGCTTAATGTAAACACCTGCCCTTCTTTTCTGTGTTGCCCTCATAATTTATGGCTGTTTCAAATGATAATGGGGCATTCTTGTTTGGAAGATATAAATTCTCCCATTCTAAAGTAAATGCTAGTATTTCTTGTAGATTTTTACTACCATTGAAGGACATTGGGGACGATGACGAGAACCTTGATGTTGGAGGGAAAGAAATGATAAATTCTGTTAGATTTCTAATCAGATGCATTCTTTACAAAGTTTTGTGGAAACTTTGGATGGCAGAGACAAAGAATTCAGACATTCCTTTAATGCATGGAAGAATAATAAATATCTTTTCTTGCTAACCAAACAGACATTGTAAACAAATAAAAGCTTAAACTGGTAAACAACAAGCAAACAAGAAAACCCACTGCTATGTTAACATTGTCCTTCTAGGTACTACCGGTTTTTCCTCTTAGTGTCTGTAACAGCAATTCAAGAGATTTATATGGATCTTATATTTTTTAAAGAATCATAAGTTGTTCCCTATAAGAATTTTGTCAATAAATAGGTTCTATTTTTATACTTCAATATATGTACTTTTCTTACATTAGGACTTCGTTGCAAAGAATCAAAATCTTTGCATTATTATTATTTTTTTTTGGACAATTTGCCTTTTTGTTTCTTAAATTCAAAATAGCCATATAAAATCCCCATGGAAGCCATAAAGATGTCCCTCTTTGGTTTATCTCCTTTTTGGATGGCATGCCATTGTGTGTACAGTTGGGGGTGGAGTATGCATGGTACAAAAAGCCATTGCTATCTTTTATCAGACAAAGAATGTAAAGAAATCCAGGCAACATCCCAGTACAAAAGCCTGACCTTTCTGGCCTCTGGGGCCTGAGGCCTAGACAATCATCCAAGCCTGGATCTTTCCTGAGAACTGTTGCAGGGAAGATCTGAGACAGGACAGATACTGCATCTTTTAGGAGCAAAGTCTGAGGTCTGAGGATCTAACAGGTTCTAGCTATACAAAGAATAAGGTTGATCGCTCATTCTCAAGGTAACCGTATAAAGGAAAATGTCAGCAGTACCGACCTTAATTCTTTAAAATTTAAAAGCTAATTTTGTGTCCTTTAGTCAATTTCCTGCACAGGAAGGAAAAATTTATTAACTGCCTTCTGGTATTAAATGGAGTGCTAATGGGCAAGTACAACAATTCAACAGGTGCCAAGTAGATCCATAGAGGCATTATGTCAATATTAATCATAATGCCTTGCAAATGCATTTGTAAAGTGATAGCTTTTTTTTCCTCCCCCATTGAGTTTTCTTTTGGGGAACTATCTCACTCCAAATAATAATATGGCTGTTATATCTTATTCTGGAAAACAGAATGCTATATGGTTTCGTTTATGCATTCATCCTCCCATGGAAATGTTATTGCACAGGGAGTAGGCAAAATCAATTGTTTAGCTTTTTAAAAAACTATAATGATGAAAGCAGTCCACAGGATGAATAGGGCTTAGGGAGAAATTCTCTCATTCTGAGTCTGAGATTAAAACCCTAAACCATGAACATCTATATAGCATGTACTCACATGCACTATGAGAACTTGGAAGCAATGACTTCTCTAGAGCAAAAAGATGAATGTTTGCTGTTTCACATACTGTGTTCTATTTTTATTCTTCATCTTTTTCCTAGAAGTTTAGCCTGATTCAGTGTAGGAACAAAACAGATAAAGCTACAAGTTTTATTAAAGTCTATGGAAAAATTAAGGCCAGTAATTAATGTCACACCCAATGAACTTATTTAGATTAAGTTGTTCTCTTATCTGGATCAGGTGCCACTGGAAAGAACAAAAGAGAGGTTTCTTCCATAATGGATTTTATTTAAAACCACACAGTGGGGCCGTTTATTATTGATACAGAAGGAATTCCTTCACCGATACCCCTTGCTGCACCCTACTCTTGGTCATTTTTCCGTAACAGCCATTTAACCTCATGTTCTCCTTCCTAATGGAAAGAGAGATGACCTCAGATGGAAATCACTAGACTTTTGAATAATCCTAATTTCTTCAAGATTTAGTGGGGGAGGGGAAGGAGAGTAATGCATTGACTCTTTTTGGTCACATTTCTTTGAATATTAGGACTTACCTCCACTTCCCTTTTCAGCAGTGAATCTCTTGTCGTTATTTTTAGTGAATAAGAAAGGCTAGAGGACATTCAGAATGGAAACTTCATTACTGAGTGAAGTTGGAATCTCAGGCATGATCAGAGAGAGACATGGACAGAGTATTATGAAATTTTAAAATGATGGAAAAATTAGGAAAGTGAAAATTAAAGAAATAAAGGCCTATTACCCTGATCAATGTTCACACTTCCTCCACGTAGACTACCATTTGGAGACATAGACATTTGGGATATGAGGAGAACGAAAGGGTGGGAAAGTTTTTGCATCATACTATACATCCCTAAAGGCCTAAAGGCTCATGTAAACTCCTTCCTCAGACAAACATGTTGTATAATCACAGACAGTAAAGATGGAAAACACTTAAAAAAATCTTACATGACTACACACACAAGCTCACAGTCAATGAGACACAATTTTGCAGAATGCAATGGCTTCAGTGACTCCTCTATCACAGACATCTCCTTTTTCAAATATGGTATCAGGGAATCTTTAATGTTCTTATGTTTGGGAACAAGAATCTATTGAAGCATGAAATTTTAATTCCTGAGAGAAAATGTCCCTGTGTTGTAGTATGATAAGCCAGAATCTTAGAACTAAAAGTTCTGGAATTAAAATTCATATAAGGGACTTCTAATTTGTACTAAAGATATAAAATCCTGATTTGAAATATAAATATTCAGCTGCCTTGTAGATTAAAAATGTACTTTTTCAAAGGGATATTTTGCCTGTGCATACTTCATAGTAATTTTTTTGTATATTTTTTCTAAACTAGCACTTAAGTAGATTAATTAAAGCTTTATCTGACATCATACCACTTACTCTGGAGTTATTTATTTCCCACCTAAGAAAAACTAAGTTTCAAACACAAAAAAAAAGAGAGAGAGAGGGAAAAAAAGAAAACAAGCAAAAAACAAGCATACACACATACACACACACACACAAAATAATTGTTCGTCATTAGAGAAAAATTTTCTTTTTAATTTCAAATTTTTAACTAACTGCAGTGAAAAATAACAAGCTTACAATGGAAATAAATTCAACCAAGTAGGAGGAACTTGAGAAGTAATAGCAGTGGAGTATAAATTACATGCACACACAGACATTGCCACACAGATATAAATAATCTTGCTTCAAATGGGCCATAAAGTTTAAATTACTTTCCACACCAACAAAATAAGACCCAGGGGTGAGGCGGAGGGGAACACAAAAACAAAAACAAAAAACCAACTAACCTTGGTTAAAATAATACCGTGACACTCTAAGGAAAACACAAAAGAAGTAGTAGTTGATAACTTAATGGTTGCCCTGGGTTTTCATAAACATGTCACTTTCAACATTAAGAATATCATTAGCTTCTAATTTTCCAGAGTTGAGAACAAGAAGGGTAAGGGTGGATTCTTGAACTTTCACCTTCTTGAGTCTAAAATTGTTATTTCTAGGATACAGAATTTTTATAAGACTTTTACCATAAGAATGTAAAAAGATCAGTGTAGGAATCAGGAAGGTTTTCACTATTCTTTTCAATTATGATCAAAAGATGTAATTAAAACTTTTCACACCTATTGAATTTTCACAGTATTCAAGTACATGTTTCTATAAAATAGTAAATAATTTCACAGTGTTTTAAAGTGAGAACCTTAAACTCTTCTGTAAAAATCACAAAGGCAATATATGACCAATGGAGGAAAAATAAAAAATGTAGAAATATGAAGGAAAAAAAGAGAAGAGAAGAGAATTGAAGTTTATCTACTTTGTTCCTCATGTAAATGTTTTTGTGGACAGGGAAAGATTATCTCTCCATATACATACCTGTACACAAACACAAGAAGTCATGTTATTCATTATGTTTTACAACTAGATATGTCTCTTAATATTATAAAATGAATAAATTTTCATGCCATTTAATATACTTCTATACATTATTTCTAATGCTTGGATAATACTTCATTATATGACTTTCTGTGATTTCTGCATATAATCTAATATTTCTATAAATCTGAGTTTTTTTCAACCTTTTTCTATTACACATAACATTGCAATGATTATTCCTGAACTTGTGTTTTAGTGAATATCCGCAATTTTTTCCCCAAAGAATACATTCCTAAAAGTGAAATTTCTAGGTTAAATCATGTTACCCTTTGGAGAGCCTGTCTCACTTTGTACTACCATACGCAAGGCATCACTGCCTTACACTAATTAATGTTAGTCTGAAAAAGTAAAAATTGTAACAAATTATTTTAATTTACTTTTTTTTTACTTATGAAGTTGTATCTATATTCATAAGTGTGCTGACCAATTATCTATCAACATGCTGGTCATTTTCTTATTGAATTGTAAGATTACTTTATTTACAAAGGATATTATCTTTTGTGAATGAAATATATTGAATATTATAATATATTGAATATTATTTGCCTTACATTTTCTTATAATGATATTTTAATTCAAAACTTTTTTTTTAATGTAATAACATCTATCAGTCATTGTTCTTTTGGTTTCCCACTTAGAATTTGCCGTTGTAAAAATTATATCTAATGTTTATTGAAGGCTTACTCTGTGCCCAGAGACATGTAATAGAATAAAAATAATTATTCATTTATTTCTTCTTTGCTTTTTCTTCTTTTTATTTAAGTTTTAATATCTCTGAAATTTATTTTGGTAAATGATGTAAAGAAGAATCTAACTTCACTTTTTACCCAATGATAACCATTCAGTCTAACAAGATTTAGTGAATAATTCAATTGCTCAAAATTTGAGTTGAAATGTCACTTTTATCATGCATATTTTAACAGCAACATGCAAAATAATCAAATATCATGCATGATGACATTCTTATGTGACTTGTGAAGACAATATTATTAATTTCAAGTTTTAAAAACATGCAAGTGCGTGCTTGTGCCTTCTGTAACTTGTATGGTTCTTAGAGAAGTTCTTTGATGTTAATTAGAAAGTTAAACCTTTTTTACAACGTATGTTGCAACCTAAACTCTCAACTGTATGTAAATTTCAACCGAATAATATAAAATAATGCTGACTAGTATTTTTACTATAAAAATGATAACTCGAATCAGTGGCATAAACCTTGTCCTAGTCATTCCAATGGGACTCTACCCAATGAAAATATTGTACGTTTATGTTGCATATCAAGGTATTAAAAAAGCCATAGTGCAAATAATACCAGCTTGAATGCAATTTATAAACCTTATTTTATGTGTGTGAAAATACTAAACTATTTTATCTCAGATGAAGAATTAGCTTCCTGTCAGGAAAAATTTAAATTAAGACTTCTTGGTTTACAACTTGACAAAATCGCATCTGAAATCCATTTTTTGAAGCTCTATAAATCAACAGAGCTTAGCAGAGTACAATTTTGTTGTTGTTGTATGTAAAAATATTTAGATCTGGACTGGCAGTGTTTCGCAATGCAAAAGCAATCACCCAGATATTAAATTCTGAAAAAAAATCAAGGAATATAAATGCACAGAAAAAAAAAATAGAAATAGTATTTCTTCCTAAGAGTATGAATTCTAAAAATAAATGATGGGCAGAATCTCTAGAACGTGCTCAACTACTTTTCTTAAAAATATAAGAAAGTGGAAAACACTTTTTAACCAAATGTCACAATTGGTTTCAAACAGAAAACGTGCAGAATTTTTCTTTTACTACTTTACTTTCTGATTTATTTGGGGGAGGAGGAAGGGTTTGTTTGTTTGTTTGTTTACCTAGTTAAGAACTGTCTTTAGATATGATGTTGATTACACTGATACTTCTGCCCGAAGGTCCTTTGAAGAGTAAGAGTGGAACAGGCACACCCATTGCAATGGATGGCTGCCGGAGAACTTTCAAATCTATTTTATCATAAATGGAAGAGCAAAGCTTCCGTTTTCCCACTCTATACTATGAAAAGTGGGTTCTGTCATATCAAATTAGAATCACATTAATTTGTGGTACATTCTAATAAAAATCTCTTAGTTAAAAAAAATTGTGGAATGTATTTTCTCAGTAGCAGCATAATTTAAGAGGTTAAAGCAAGGTCCCTGGAACCCACCGGGGTTTCCACCCCAGCTTTGCCACTTACTATCTGTGTGACACAGGGAAGTTATTTAACCTCCCTGGGACTCAGTTTCCACTTCTGTAAAAGGAGAGTAAAACAACAATAAGATTGTTATGAGACTTGAAAGGAAGGAATATATGAAAGCACTTGGAATACTGCCTGACACTCCTTAGGTTCTAGAAAAGATGAAATTGTTAGTGTTTTCTAACTGTAAATTATACAACTTTTAATGTGGATTCTTCGGTCCTTTATAGTTTTGAAATTGACATCAACAATGTAACTAGGCTTTGCTGTTTGCTTGGAACAGAAAACAAAACAGCTTTAAGAAAATGACAGAAGATTAAGTCAAGCCGAGTTATCAGGTTTAATGCCACTTTTTAAATTTAATTAAATTAATTAATGTCCCTTTTTTGGTACAATCTTAGGCTAACCAATGTCAGCAAGGCATCATGCCCTTGGATAACCAAACTGAAGTCCCAAATGTGACTTTATGGGATAATATAAAAATAAAAAAATTATTTTTTTCCTTTTCTTAAAATAATACTAAAGAAAAATAAAGCAATGGACCATATTTTATTCTTATTTAACCAAAAGATTAGCACAGTGGGTTGCTGGTTTTCTTCTACTTTTTTTTTTTTTTTAAATTTTCCATTAAGCAAGTTCTTTTAAAACAAATTTGAACTTTTCCCATCCCAGTGATTCCCACGGACAGTTGGCAAAGAATCTTGGATAACTTGCAAAACTGGGATTTTTTCCAGGCATGAGTAACTTGTTAAAAAGCCACTATTTCCTTAATACTAACAGTAAATAGAGTTCACATCCACATAAATCCTCAGTGGCCCATGGGGAAAGTTTTATATGTATATGTGTGTGTGTGTGTGTGTGTGTGTGTATGAAATCATTTTTATTCATAAAACACTTGGCTCTCAGCATGTCTGTTTATATTTCACTTCTTAAAAATAAATACACACGTTTATGCCAGTTGAGGTTAAAAGGTATCCTTTTTCCAGTTGCCTGCTGCGTGCCAATGGTTTTATGATGGATGGGTTTAGAATACCTGGCTGGAATTCTTGAAGAGTGTTTCTCTTCTGTTTCTTCTAATTAAAAAAAAGAAAGAAAGAAAGAAAAGGATAAAATTTAATCACTATGTAATTAAAATACACGTTTTGATGAAATTTGATTTTACTGGGAAAGTTCAAATAAATATTTTCAAGACTTACAGGAAAAATTGAATGTGTGATTTTAAATTCAAATAGCAAAGTCAGGTTTTTTTGTGTGCATAAGGTTGGAGCGTGTGCTAACTTTTAGCAGTTACTACTCTGAGTATAAATTGTCTCCTATTTATCAACGGATAATAATCATAGGACTTTTCCCATTCACAATGCTTTTTAAAGGACATGTGTTTTTAAATTAGTATTATTAAAATTTGTTGTGTAGATGTGTTTAATGAGGCAGACAGAGGTTAAGGGGACCTTGCCAGGTCACATGGTGATATAGCGCTGGGTCAGGGGGTAGAACCTACAAGGGACATTCCTGTCCCATATCATATCCCTTAGGATTCTCTTTATCTGGGTGTTTGACAAACTTCTCTTGTCTTTGCAGTGCTGGACTGGGTATATTTTGATAACAGGCAGTCCCATGAGATATCTTGCATTTCCTGCTTCCGGTCAGATGTTCCACAAGAATAACTTCTCTACATATGTTTTTGCATTTTTGATCACAATCCCAGCTGGAATCAGGAAGTTTGGAGGCAGCGTGGAAATGGAAACTCATTGAAAGTCACAGCAGCATTGTTTTGACTTTCAAAAATATTTAATTTTCTGGTGGTCCTGAAGGGAAAAAAAAATACCTATATCGTCTATTATGTATTTAAAACTATGCCAGCACTTTAATTCCTTATTCAAGTTACATTTTTGTTTAAAAGAATAGAGTGTCCGTTTTGTGGGAAAAGATTTCCCAAGGTCAGGTAACCAGCCACAGAAAGATCTGAGGTTGGAACTTTTAAAATTCTTAATTGAGGGCTTAATTGCAGCAACACTGGGCATTGTCACTAACCTCAGTCACTTCTTATGCCAATAAAAGCTATAACATTTTATAATTTCTCTGAGAGAATATAATGTATTTAAACAGAGGACGAAAGAAGAACTAGATAAGCCAATCTTCTAAAAAGGCTTGAAGATAAATTCTAAATAATTGTTTTGTTAACCCATTCTAAGAAAAGCTATGCTCAGTTCTCTGAGCTTCACTTGGCTTATCTGTGATACCTCTGTGCACAAGGTGTCTAATGAGAATTAACTGAAAATGTGTTTGAAAGTGTTTTCATGGTGCTTAATCCCTAAAATGTGCCAAAAAACATGAACCTCTTTTCTGATGCTCATCTCTTTTTGGTTACTCCCCTCAAAATGTAGGCCTGTGACTTCTAACAATGTGGGAATTTCAGAAACATTGATAAAACCCTTCACCTAGGCTGGAACCAATTCTGTTGGCTGGTGAGATTCAGAGTTCTGAGTCTTCACTCTGGCTTTTTTTGTGCTCTACTTGAAACCTCAGGAAGAATTTGCTGTGTTTTTTTTTTGTTGTTGTTGTTCTATTTTTGCTTTTGTCTTTTTTTAAAGATACCTTTTTAATGAAAATTCCAAGGCATTTTTTTTTTTTTTGGATTGGACCACATTAAAGGAAAACCAATATTTTTTGAGGATCAATTATGAGTCAGCCCCTTTGTATCCCTTATCTCACTTAATCTCATTACAGTCCAGTGAAGTAGGTATTCTTATCCCCTTTCACGATGAGAAAAGGGGGATTAGATGTGGTTAAGTTGGGTCAAGTTCAGGGATAGTAAATGGCAGAGGTAGGATTCAAATCTAAGTTTTGTGTACCTCCGAAGACTCTGCTCTTTCCTTGGAATTCCCTGCCCTTCTGCTTCTATTAAAGGGTAGAATTCTGTGCACCTATCATCAAAGTTAATAGAGCAGAATTCTCCAAGAGCAAAATCCCCCCGGGCATGCACACTTAGTTAGGAATGTGGTTTAAAAATGCAGTTTGAATGCACTTTGAATCAATGTTAACATTCTTGGGTGGGACAAGTACATGATGTACTGAATTCCCTTGCACTTGGAGATGCTCAATGAAGAGTTTAGATGTGCAGAATTTGATATATGCAGTTTACTTTCATGTGATTCAGTGAAACATTAATTGGTGAGTCCAACTACAGGGTGTGTAGGTATTCATTGTACTATGATTTCATGGCTTCCATAGACTTGAACATTTTTCAAAATAAAAAGTTGGGGGAGGGTTACTTTTGTGCATTTTGGATACCAGAAAATCCTAGTTCACCCACTCTGATCCAAGGAATTAACTTTCCTATCTCTTGACTTTATGTCTTCATTTGTAATCAATGTGACCATAACGTTTTTAAAATTCTGATTTATAGAAGACAGACTAGGCAAGCAGATGGTCCTTTGTTGGTGATTATGAGTTTAGGTGTTGCTGTGTATTACAAACCAAAATGTTATGCCAGGTTTTGAGGTCCCTTGAGTAATAATGAGACAATAACTGAGGTCCCTAGGTACTATTAAAAATGTAGTTCTCCCTGAGCTTGTAGTGTGTGGTTCCTGTCCTGTTGCTACCTAGGAAGGTATATGAGCTTACTCAATGCTGAGTTTAGTTAACTGTGGAACTTCAGGAGCCCCTGGGGATTTCTTAGGATAGTCATTCATACTTATGAACGAAAGAATAGAAAGAAAAAAGGGAAATGGCTTAACACAGAGAGGAAACATTGAAAAAATTGAAAATGTGAACCACAATTAGTTGAACACCACTATACATTAGTTATTATGGGAGATTTTCTTACTTCTTCTTTCCCTTGCCTTCTCTTGCCTTCCCTTCCCTTCTCTTCAAGGTAAGTATTCATAATGTCCCTTTTATAGCGTGAGAAGTTGAAAATCAGAGTTTTAGTAAAGACTGAGAAGTTGTGGATTCGAACTGAAACCACTGGGGTCCACAAACATGTATTGAGTGCCTGCTGTGTGCCAGGCGCAGGTACTTGCCAACAGGAGCTTGCGTATCTAGTAAAGGAGAATTTACCTTTACAACTCATGCTTTGGAAGGAAGAAAGGAAGACGCACAAGAGGCAAATATTTATTTGGCATTATTATGTATGAAGCATTAGATAAGCATTTATTTATACGTCATGTTTAGGTCAAGCTCATTAGGATATGTTGAAAGAGAAATAGAACATGGTTACGTGGAGCTCCTCATCTGGTTGGGGAAGGCCCCTGACAGCGTTAAAGATGTAGGAATAAAGAGACAGGTGCCAGGAGTCTGGGTGCCCTGAGTCTAGTAGCATCTCATTTGCAAACAGCACCACATCTGTATGTCTTATAGTCCTCATTCAACCTGTTTCATAGATAGACGTAAAGAAGGTTATGCGAGAATATTTAGAGAACAGAGTATGCTCAATTAATTTGTATGTAGAATATATTTCTGTTCAGAGCTGATGTTTATTGGCATACCTGTGCAGTGTAAAGAGGTCTTATTTTGAAGATAGTGGTAGTGAAATACAGAGCCAAGGACAAGGTGGAGTTAGAAAAATGGCAGATAATTTGGTCTTGGGAAGCTAAAATGCAGATAGGGGGTCCACCAGGAATCTTCTGACCTCATCTCGCTGGATCAGGTGAACAAAATGGACACCAGCTAAGTGGGAGAGTCCTGAAATCATGGCCACTGTCCTGGAAATTCTAAATTGTAGCCAGCTACAGGATGGAGGGTCATCCTCACTGCTATTTAAGCCAGAGCAGACAACTGCTATCAGGTGGTACCAGACTGCATGTAGAACCTTGATGGATTTGAATTCTTCAGTAAGACCATGAGAATTCTTGCCTGAATCACTCTGCAAACTAGCCCAGTTCTCTTCAACAGCCCCTCTATAACACAACCCACATTTTATTTTATTGAATTTCCTGCCCCCTGTTTATCCTACTACAGCAGAGCTTTACCTTTATTTTCTTAAGACTATGTAATGTCTTTGATGTCTATATCCTTTCTTTCTTTCTTTTTTCTTTATCCCTTTTCTGCTCTTTCTCTTTCTTTCTTCCTTTCTTCTTTTCTTTTCTCTTTCTCTCTCTCTTTCTTTCTTTCTTTTATAAAAGGGAGCGATTTAAATATGTTAAAAAGTCATCTCAGACATACTGACATCACATCAATACTTTCTCCTTTATATAACTGAGGATTGAAAGAAAATAAGATAAAACATTACGTGGCTAATTAAAAGCAAAAAAAGCTCTTTACTACTGATATGAAATAATTTTAAGTATATGTTGCTAAAAGTAAAGCACTATATAGAATATATTTCCATCCATGTAAATATACACATACTGTACATATACACATATGCAAATATTTATTGTATCTGAACAAAAATACCTTTAGAAAGATTCACAAAACAATTTACAGGATGGGAAAGGAATAAATGGAATACAGGAGTTAAAGGGTAATTTTTCACTATATGAACTTTTGAATTTTCAATCAAAAGGTGATATAGACTTAAAAAATAAATAAAACAATATTTTGAAGGGAAACAATTGAAAAGGGACTGACTTTATAACTACATAATTAAAGGTATTTATTGTTATGTTTTTGTACCACTTGAAATTTTCTAATGTTATACTTTGGAAAACACTTGATATAAGATATATAAAATATTTTACATACTTTCTGGAACTTTAAAAATACTCAGTAAATAAACAGTACCTACTGTTTGATACAGGTTTACTTCTTTTTTAAAATAGATCTTGCTTTTGAGATATATTATGTTCCCCACTATCACAACATCCATCAGATGAATGGAGACATTTTCCCAAATACTGGGAAGAGATTTGATAAAGGGGGAAACTGAATGGAAACTTAGAAAAATATTTTAGTAAAACATGGCTGTATCTACTAGGTTTCAAGGACCGGCATTCAACTGTAATTAATTTCTAAACTATTTTTCCCAAATTAGTACAGCCACTGTACATTTTTAGCTTCTTATGCTATCTTGATATTTTTTATGCCATCTCAAAACTATTTTTATATATGTATTATTAAAAAATTCATTTTGGGTATTCAGTAGGTTAAGATGTATGAGAATAAAGCTTTATCCTCCACAGATGCCCCACTTAGGCATAACAATCTAATTCTATTTAATTTAGTCACTGGCATCCTCGCCTTTTCCTGTCAAAGTGAATCAACCTGAGTGCTAATTTTTGAAGCAAAACCTCTGTGATCATTTCACTCGTGATTTAATCCAGATCTAACCTCGGGCCTTTAGAGGTTCAAGGTCAATGACCCAATTTACTCTGCCATCCGCCTCAGTATGGGTAACCATTGTTATTCCTTGCAAGGCTTTTGCTACATACATTATTTCTTCTGCGTGTAGTCCCACCAAATGATGCACGTGGGCAGTTAAAGGTGATTTCGGATTGCAACTTGGAGAAACTTGGCAGGAGGGTTTGGCTTCTCTGGCTTTTGGGAAACACACAGGGAAAAGAGTATTGAATGCAATCTTTGCCTCCATTAGCAGCAGCCAATGAGGAAGAAATTAATTAACTTTCTTCAATGAGAAGAAACTAATCATTGGCATCCTTGCCAATTGTAAACGAATTGTTTTCCAAAGAAATCCTGGAACTTAAACACTCAATATAAAATTAGAAAGGTAATAAAGGTATAGGTAGCATGTTAAATGTTCTTAGAGATGAATGAACATACATGAGCTCAAATCCAGGGCCCTTATTTTACATTTTTTCTTTAAAAAAAAAAAAAACAACTGGTGTTTTTTTAGACTCCTTTATCCGTAGCAGTTAATACATTTTGTGAATTTCCTTTTATGTTTTAAATAATTTTTCCTTCCCTGGTGTCTCCCCAGCACATCTGCCGGGAGCAGCAGGCACGTTGGAGAAAGTCTTCTTAAGTAAAGGAGATATCCCAGGGATGCTTGGGCCCCACTAGGGAAATTGCTGCTCCAGGGCTTTACCCCTCCCAGGAGGAGTTAAACTGGGTTTCTGTGTCAAAGATGCTGAATGAAATTGGGGATGGAATTGTTAAAATTGGAAATGACCTATTTAACTATATGCACATTCCCCATGACTGGTATAAATACGTCCAACTTTCTAATTTTCTCATCAGAATGAACTTATCATAGACTTTGATGCAGAAAGTCTTTTTAACAATGTGTTAAAGAAAAAAGAACATGCGTGATTGATCTTTATAAATCTGTACGATCTTTATGACTTCTTATTCTCTCTCTTAGTAATAACAACACAAAGATGGCTTCAATCCCACTGAAGCTTGGGGGAGAAGAAATACTGGGTTGGGAGGTGCAAGGAGAGATAATAGAAAAGATCTCGTAAACCCAAACTATTTATATTGGCTCCTTTACAGATCAGAAACAGAATGCATAGTTGTCTGATAATTACAATATAATGCTACACTGTAAGTTATTTGCCAAATTCCATAGCTATGTGTACACAGTTTGATTTTTCATAAAATTGCATACTTAGAAAATCATGTAGTAAATTCCATTTCACTCTTCCTAAATCATTCAATCATCAGCTATAAATCTAAGGAAGAGCCCAAATTATTGCTAAGGAAGTTTAACCAATATTCTCTACATATAATGATTATAGTTTTATTAATGAGACTTGTGTACATCTTGGTATCAATTTATTTGTTCCTTTAAGAAGCATATTTCCAAATCCTCTAAAAACAGAAATGCATAGATTAAGCAGAACTTAACTGAGCAAAATCAGTTAGGAGGCTGCCGTAATGTATCCTAATCAGATTCGTTACCACTAGATGTAAATGTTTCAGGTAGAGGCCTCTAACATCTATTCAGACAGATTCTGCATTTAGAACTTAAAAAATACACAACAAATTTTGCACTGGACTATGGACAAATCAGTGTTTTAGCTACAATTCTTCAGACTTGGCATGAATTTCATATAGCTTTTTTTTCTTTTTTTTTTAACAAAAGAATATTTTGTTTTTAGAAAATTGCATTACTTTTTCTTTTCTTTTTTTTTTTTTGGATATGTGACCTTTAAGAAAAGATTGTGCTGTATATTTCAGCCACCAAGTATTGAGAAAATTGCATTAACAGTAAAATAATATTCTTACTGCCAAATGTACAAATATTCACTAACAGCAGTCTTATTCTCTAAGGCCCCGAAGAGTGCTTCATCATGCTAGCATGGCCACTGTGACAGAAGGCTTCACGGAAATCCATCCGTCCCTCTGTCATTCACAGCCCTCTTATTCAAACCAGCGCGGCGCCTTCACAGGCTGGCTGACCCGTGGCCCCAAGCTCAGCAGTGTTCGGTTGGCAGGGGGTTCCTTGGGGACCTTCTGTCCTGGGCTGACTGGTGACTGTCCACTGGGACTGCTCTCCATGACTGTTTTGGACAGAAGGTGGGGGACACACAGAAAAGCAATCTCATATGCTAATTATAAATAAAACTAACACAGACACGTAAGTATATGTATTTATACTGACACTTTTACAAAGAATTTGTAGTTTGTAAATGTAATAAGAAATGTATATTTTTAAAAGGTGGATTGTTTGGGAAAATGTTATTTCTTTATGAATTTTTTTTTAATCACGCTACAGAGGAACTAAGGTAAATGTTGATGATGCTCGTGTGCCTAAAATTCTACTTGTTTTACAGGATGAATATCCAGTGGGCTTAAGTGAGGATACAAGTAATTGGATTATTTCTGGGTCTTCACTGGAAGGATTCTATCTAAATCAATGAAGAGCGGAGTGATGAACCATAATGCTATTTTATATGATTTTCATTGGTAACCAATGAATTCAAGTAGAACCCTTTAAAGTGGAACCTTCAATCTATTTCACAAAATTCAGACAGTGTCAATACTCTGGGATATGTGTGTGTGTGTGTGTGTGTGTGTGTGTGTGTGTGTGTGTGTGAGCATGCATGTGTGTGACCGTGTGTGTGTGTGTGTGTGTGTGTGCGTGTGTGTGCATGCTCTTATTTTCTTTCTCTGTGCTGCCCCAACTATGATTGGGAGGATAAAATCCACAGCAAGTTCATTTCTGGGCCAACTCTGCCAAATTATATGATGTGAATTGATGTCCACTAGGGCTTAAAACAGCAAACCCTGATTTAAGTTCTTAGATTGAACTTGTCTACAACTGTTGGGGTGAAAGGTCAGTTCATACCCATTAATTAGTCTAATCCATCTCAATCTACCTCATTTTATACTTTTCAGAGAATATAGCTATGGTTGGTGAAGTACGTTTGTATCAAGTAATACTGCAAAAATCCAGAAATACCATCATTCCATACAAAATGATTATTACCTAGCTATGCTTTAATTTTTCCTCAAGATTTAGGATTTTAGAAGGTTTTGTATATGAATTCTTGGTGATAATGGAAGAACTTTATGTGAAACAGCAGTGAGCAGGTTATTCTTTGGGCACTGAACTAAAATATTAAAATCGATTAGAAAGGTCACATGATTTCATTAAAGACTATGGCAAGCTGGAATTCTGGAAAAGAATTTGTCTTAGACAAAGACTTTCCCCCCATTATAGAAGTTTCATGCAAGTATTAAATCTCAAAACAAATTAATTCATGCCTATCACTTGAAATTTTTACAATTTAGACATTTAAATACTAGAGTTCCATTTAATGGTATGAACAGGTTGTAGAGATTTGTTAATTTGAAATTTCATTTGGTAACAGATGCAATAACTTGTCTGGCATTAAAACCGAGTTTAAGGTAATCACTGCACTTGCTCTTTTGTTCTAAGTGCTTTACAATCCTTAATTCACATAAAACATCTGTGAAATTTAGTTAGGAGTGTGGTGAGTAAAATTTAATCCCTGTTTTTATACCAGCATGTTCAGAAACATGCTTACATATATTTCAATCTTCCTTGTGTGAAAAATACATGTGGGAATCAATGGGAAAACATTTTAGTGATATTCTAAACCTTTTGGGGAATAGAAGAGTAATGCGGCAAAAGAATTAAAATTATGCCAAGGTAAAGACTATTTCTTCCCTTGATTTTGACACCAATTGGAGGAATAAGTGCAGAAACAAATGGAATTTGGAGACCATTTGGCGGCCAAGTATGGCTCTATTGAAGTGAAAGCAATTGGTTTCTTCTTTATGCCATGGATCAAATAAATACAGGCAAAACGAAGTACATTTTTTTTGTTTGGAATATCACTGTTAGGTAGGAATGGTGAATGCGTGCACGTGTACCACTGCTCTCACCTCCTGCATCCACTGCACACAAGACTAACCAATCCTCTTTCCTGCAGGCCTAGAGTCTCTATTTCAGCCCTGAGCCTCTGGTAGCCATTAGCAGCGGAGCATAGTTATATACCAGGGGGAACCTTTCTGAAGTTGTTTTGGTAAGTTACAATAAAGCAAATGCTTTGGAAACATTTTCCACTGTGAATATAACAGAAAGCTTACCACTAATACAGCTACCAGAGAATTTGACATGGAAGATGCTTCAAGTAAATCTCATCTCGCCCGTTATTAAGCTGGAAATGCTTCCCTAGCACCTTCTAGCATAAGGCGCTGTGTTAGACACTGAGACAGTGCGGGCACGCCTGCGTCATTACGTCCCAATCCATTCCACAAAGGGTTTGTGATCAAAAATATGTATACATAGGTGAATATGTATGTGTGTGTATGTGTGCATATGTACGTGTGGGTGAAGACAGGATAACAACAAACACTAGAAGGACTCCTGGTAAAGGAAAAAAGTGATCAGGGGAAGAGTTAGGACATGGTACAGCTAATACACAAGGAATAATTTCCATGAGGTGCTGTGAAGTTGCTGGAGGAAAATGAAAATTTTGACTTCAAGTTTACTTTCAACTGATCAGAATAAAGTGGGAAACTCAGTTACAAAGACTTACAAGATGATGCGCTATGTGCTAAAACCAATGAGGAGAGATTTTCCAGATATTGAGATGAGAGGGAACATTTTCCCATGAAGCCTCATTTAGAGAACATTGTACTATATAGCGGGTGGGAGGCTTGCCAACATTCATACCATAATTAAAATATTCAGTTTGATGTGACTATTTTTCTAATAGTCCTTAAAGTATACCAGTGATCTAACAGCCATATAAAATACAGTAAAATCAAGTCTGTGAAGAAGTAAAATATTGTAGGAAAAAATGTAGCTCCCTTATGATCTTACTTGAATTCACAATAAAATTTAGTGAACCGACTTTCGAATCAAACTACCTGCAGGTGATCATTCCAATGGGTGGAGGAGAAGGTAGTTACCGAATCTAGACAGTAGGTGTTCACACCCCCATTCCTGACACAGACAACTTCAGTCTTTGATCTGGGTAACACATGAGACTTGGGAGTATTGCATCTCACACTAAGATACTTGGTAAGGATAAGAGAGCAGAGAATTGAAAGTAATAATCTTGGGCAAGGACCTGGGGTACAGGTACTATGTAGAGCTGATTAAAAGAGCATCCTAACACTTTGACAGCCAATCCTGGGTGGAAGAATGTTCTCTTATTATATGGCAGATATTTTTTCTTTTTTTTTCAGACAGAGTCTCGCTCTGTCTCCCTGGCTCGAGTGCAGTAGCATCATCATAGCTCACTGCAACTTCAAACTCCTGAGCTCAAGCGATCCTCCTGCCTCAGCCTCCTGAGTAGCTGGGACTACAGGCGTGCGCCACTGTGCCTGGCTAATTTTTCTATTTTTAATAGAGACAGGGTCTTATTCTTGCTCAGGCTGGTCTTGAACTCCTGAGCTCAAGTGACCCTCCCACCTTGGCCTCTCAGAAAGCTAGGATTGCAGGCGTGAGCCATCCTGCCTGGTCCAGGCAGAGGTTTTCTCTACCTCAGTCTACAGGAAGGCAGGTTATTCCTCAGGAACTGTTCCTAGTCTGTCCCAGATAGTAAAATTGGCACACAATGTCCCCAGGTTCTACCCCATAGAAGAGTTTTCTCCAAGAAGCGTTATTTCTAAAGGATGACATGGATACTCCATGATCAAATAAGTTTGGGAATCAGTGGAAAAAAACAAGGTTCAACAGGTTATTTTCTTGCGGGATTTCTCAACACCTTTACTTGGCTCATGTGGGCTGCAAAACTCCAAGAACAGTCAGGTTTTCTGATGCTGATTCGATTATGGGTCCCTCTTTTCATGGAGTAGCTCACTGAACAAGCTTTCTACAGCAGAGTCTTACAGCACATCAGCAAATGTTTTAACCTAAAACATTCCCCTAGTGGGCATTTCCAACAGCCATCAAAACTCTCAATACAATTCTTCAGGTACATGTAACATAAACCACCTTGCTTTCCCAGGTAGAGTCCTTGAGCACACGGTCTATAGATGGACTCCAAATTCCATAAGTAAATCCTAGCCCAACTGTGACCTTGGACAAGTTCTTTTGTTTTACAGAACTTTGGCTTCTTTATAAGTGAAATGGCAAGAATGAGACTTACCTTACAGGTTTACCATTAATAATGTGCAAACAGCACTAAGGAAAGTGTCTAGGATTTCATGGTTCCCACGAAGGGCTAATAGAATGCACAGGGAATCCAGGGAGGCCTTTAGAAGAAGGTGACGCCTAACTCGAATCTTGATAAATGAACAGAAGTTTTTCAAGAAAAGAGAGAAGCTGTGGAAAGAACCCAGCAAGGCTGGCCCTACCAGGACTCTGATCTCTTGGTAGGATGTGCAAGAAGTAACAAAACACTTAACAGTTTCTTGTATGTTCGAAATGGCTGAGGTGTAAAATTGTGCATTTGGTTGCTGGCATTTTTGACAATATCAATTTACATGTTCCTTCAAATTAAAATCTAGCTCTATTCTAAAAGTGAAAACCAGACTTATTGTTTCTAAACCAGAGTATTTACTTTTTAATTGAAAGGAAGAAAATATTCTATGAAATAATCTAATAGAAAAATGACCACATGATAGGATTTGAGCTTGTAGCTAACATTACAAAAAAGAAAAAAGACTAATAGCTTTCCTCCCAACCCTGCCCAATATTTTGGCTCTAAGCAAATCGTGAAATCAAGTAAAGATTCACAAAGTGTTTTATTATTCTTTTCCTTCTAAAGCCAGAATAATTAGTTTTAGGAAAGAAAATATAATAAAGGCAAGTATTGTCTGACTGATGTTTCCATCTCATTTTTCTCTGCTTCTCATCTTCTGCCAAACCCAGGAATAGAGTATTGCTTTTTGGGATTCTTGAGCAGGAAGAAACCAGGGAGATGATAAGAGGACAAATGAGTGTTAGAGTCAGTGTTTCATGCCTCAGAAATGTCTTCTTTTATTTACACATGGTAAGAGGACATGAAAAGACCTCAGGCAGGATATCTGATTCTCCGGAGAACTTCTCAACATCTAGACCATGTGTTTGAATCTAGAATATAAAACAGCACAGGCTAGCATAATACACAAGATCAATGGAAACTTTCATTTGAACAATAGCTTTGTTATCCCATTTTACATTATAAATGATGCCTTATATTTTAGCCTGTTCACAGTTTAAAATTTACAAATAGTATAAAAGTTATATTGTTCCACAGACCAGACTATTCATTAGAGTAAGACAATCACATATAAGGAAAGGAAAGGTGGCTCAGCAAATTCATACAATGATTAGGAAATCCGCAAAATTGAGTTGCCAGGCTCCTGGGAAGAAATCACGGTGAAGTTTTAAAACATTGTGTTGAAAACTAGGTTTGCTGTATTTATATACTCAATTCATTAGCTCATTGTCAGTTCAACATATACACAGATGTATGGATAACAAAGCGATGCTGTGGTTGTTAAATTGTGGACTCTCTCAGCATAATATAGTAGAGAGAGAAAATCAGGGCCAATGCATAGGCAAGTGAGTCAAACTTTCATTCTCTGTTTCTTCATATTTAAACAGGGATAAAGCACACACATTCTATCTCCATCACAGAGAGTTTGTGAAAACCAAATGAGATGATGAATGTGAAAACACTTTGAAAGTCATAAAGTCATATTATTAATATTAATACTATTATTACTCAATTCAGTCATTCTTTAGGTCTTCGGGCTGCTCACTGAGAATCTTTCTGAAGAAGGGAAGGCTAAAGTCAACTGCCAAATTAAGATTAAGGATTAATCTGTGAATTTTTTTCTTCTACCAGATATCTCTGGTAATTGAAAGTTGATGTATGATTCCATTTGTAAAAATGGGAAGAGAAGCTCTGACATTGACTTACTGAGTTTTCAGTAAAATAAATGTACCTTTGGCGGGTTTAATGAGACCTAGGAAGGGGGCTGGATGAGGAAATTTGCTCTTTTTAACTTATGTGGCTGAAGTGTATGTATAGGCAAAGTGATGACACTGCAGAGCGCCAAATAAATGCTTTGTGCAATAAAGGATTCCTTCCCAAAGTGATCCCAGCTTCTGCCTTCTCAGTCCCTCTGTTCTGATAGACACGTTTCTGAGACTTGCCAAATCACATCTCTGGAAGAAATGGCTGCTGAGAAGAACAGAGCCTCCCGACTGTATTTTCTCCTAGTATCACTGTCTCAACGCAAAGAGCAAAGGAGAACTGCAAGAGAGGCCAAAGAAACGTCACCACTGGCAAACAGTCCTAATAAATGCATAGATTTAGTACCTTATTTATGTTGAGCTTTATTTAGTAAGCACACTTGCAATCTAAACACTGGAACAAACATTTTTTTTTTTTTTACTGCTTTAATAACTCCAAAGACCTTCCTCGTTGTAAAAGGTAAAGACTTGCTTCATTCACTTACAATTCAGAATCACGTTTCTCAGACTTGAATAAAGTGGTAATAATAAAACACCTACATAAACACAGGCAGATCTTTGAGTTAAGTGGCTTTTAGCATTGCCTTCAGCTAAGTGCGGTTGAAAAATTGTCCTCAATGAAGCCTGGCCAAAACAAAATATCTCTCCCAGTGGCCCATTAGTTGCCTTCTTTCTTAAAATAATATACCCTTAAGTCATATACCTTCAGAGAATTTGCATACCTTGCCAACCATATTAAAATACTTTACACTGATATTATATCTGCCAAGAGAGATTATTTCTTTGCCAAGGACATTTTCAGATGGGCTGTTTTACCAAATCTGGGAATGAGAATTCTGTACATAGTAAATCACTGAATGATCAAAAGAATTCCTTATATTGCCAAACAAGAAGAAAAAAGAAAAACAACAAAAATTAAAAAAAAACAAAAAACATTTCTTTACATGGCTTTCATGCTGAAGTGAACTATGTCGGCCTTTAGCAAAGAAAGTGGCAAATGAGGCTCAAACATCAGCAGTACATCTTTCACATTTTCTTTTTTCTTCAGTGTCTTCTCTTATTAACAGCGTTGCACTCAAGCTAGTGGATTAAAGGCGCGGTTTATATGCTACGTCAGTTGGAGCCCTCGATGTTCCATATAGGTCATTGGAGATTGCCCCGGTCTTCAATGAAGGAGAAGCCAAGAACATGTGAAGTCGAGTCTCTGCTCTCAAACATAGCAGTTCTGTTTTTATACAGTGGATACATTGGCCCTCCACTGTAAGCTTTTGTTGAGAAAAAGAAATGCCCACTGAAAATAGTAAAGCTTGAAAAGTATGTGTTAAAGTCCAAGAGCATGCTTTTCTAGAGGGCCATTGCTTTGTTTACTTGCCATGTCCAACACCTAAATCAACACCGAGAACATGTAGTAAGCACATAGAAGATGTTCTGTCAGTCAGCTCTGAAATATTTCATGTGTTCAAAGTCATGGAGTAATTGGAGCAGATGGATCTCCAGATTCCATGTTGCATGCACAGTCCAGTTCTGGTCATGTCATTGCATGGGATGGTCCATAAGGACTCACCAGAGACACTTTCAAGTATAAGATGGTAGGGTTGCCAGATCTAGCAAATATTGGCATGTACTTACATTAAAAATGGTTGTTGCCGTTTATCTGAAATTTAAATTTAACTGAGCACCCTATATTTTATCTGGCAACCCTATAAGGTAGAAAAGTTGTGAGAAATGAACAAGTCAGTATTTGGCGAAGAAATGAAATCATTTTGTGTAGACCGCATTTTAGAGGATATGTCAGGTAAAGATAACAAAAATGGTAGTTTGGAGTCAAAATCAATGGTCAAGAAATTTTGTTTTGGGCATTTTTGTTTGTAAGAACTGGAAAAAATAACATATTTGTAGTCAGGGCTGACCAAAGCATATGCTTAGAGCACCAGCAAAACAAGGGAGAGAAAGATCAGATTGACGGAACTTATTGCAATCAGAAAATTGACAGACAATTTTGCAATCAGAAAATCCCTTGAGGCAGGAGCTATCTGAATTTTAGGATTTCATGCACACACACACACACGAAGTTTGGAAAAATAACTTTTAAAAAATTTCATCTGTAAATGTGGGAAAGTTTAATTTGCATACCCCCATTGCTATTCATTTTTGTTTCTTTTCCTGGGAGACTATAGTTACAGATTTCAATATGTAAACTTAGGCACCAGTGGGCCTGCTCCTAGTTTTCCTTTCCCATTCTTTTGCTCTAAATCTGTTTCAAGCCATTTACACAAGTCCCTGCACATTTGTTGGGACTCCTCACTTGTAAATAATAATTGCCTTCTTATCCCACTCTATCCAGAGGTCCATTTTCCCCAGCCCTACCTGTCTCATCTAAACTGTTCAAAAATGCATCTTGCATCAAACTCATCAATATTAAGATAGAACCATACAGACACATTAACTCTCTCTTTATCACATTTGCATTTTTAAATTAGAGATTGAACAAATCAAGCCAAGGATCCTGAACACAATCATTTGGGAACTCGTGGGTTGGGTATCTTCCTCCTGTTATCAATTTATACAGGAAAAGGCCTCTATACAGAATAAATGGATGTAAAAGCACCTTAAGAGTGCCTGTTTGCCACAGGATCTAATGTACAGGTTAAAATTGGCCCTTTTGTTGTTGTTATCTACATGGGTAAGAGTTGAAGAAACATGGGTGAATCTGGCGGTGAACTCTGCTATTAAATTTCAGAATAGCCAATTTTCCAGCTGTCTCTTATTAATAAGGCAAAAGAAAAATCCTGAAATTGCTTAAGCTTCAACTTAAATTTTTTGGCACTGTCCTCTAGTTCCAAGGAGAAAAAAAATGAAATGAGGTCAAATTGACCATTCTAGTATCAACCATCAAATCACAGAACCCACTCTTCTTTTCACACAGAGACACATAATGGGTGTGCATTATACACACACACAAGCCATTTAATCCATTTGTTGCATTTTAAAATTGCATCTTTTGTGCGAAGCCTCCGGGTAGAAGTATAATTAAATCATTCATTACAATATATTCTTAAAATATAACAGAAACAATATTAACAAATAAAAACCTAGCCTCTAAACCAATGCATTTTATGTTATTACTTCAACTGGCAGGCTTTACCTTGCACAATTTTCTTGCAATTTAGATTTTACCTCATGGCTTATGATACAATATTGGGGCTCTTTCTGAACCTGGGAGAGGATAGAAGAAGGGAGTCAGCGAGTGCAGGGGTCCTTTTCAAGAAAATGCATCTGGTTCTCGTAAATACATAATGAGACAACATGTGACTTTGGTTAAAAAAAGAATAATGGAAATATAAGTACATTTATAACAAGAACAACAGCAACAGAAATCCTTATCAAAACTGGCCCACTTTTAAGCTGCTTTAAGGAAAAACAAACAGGCACTTGAACCTTCAGAGTTTTTGCTAGTATTTCACATCCCTCCTAAACTTTGACACAGTTTCACCTTTCTTATTTAGCACTATGAATATTTTCAAATTCTAACATTTCCTTTTTTAAAATATTAACTTTGTCTATTTCTTCATTTTATTATACACTTATATTTTCAACATCCATGTTGGCTCACATCGGTTCAAATGTACTAATGGGTACTCTCCAATAATCTGGGAACATTGATTCCTCTCTGTGTATTATGGATAAATTCTAAAACCGTTAAATTGAATTCAAACTGGAGATACATATATATTTCTATGTACACATATATACATAAGTATATATTTATGTATGTATATATACATACACAAATATACATACATATGTGTATATATATGTTAGGAAATCTTAATAACTAGAATGATATATCGGTTATCTGTTACTATGTAACAAATTACAACAAAAAGCAATTTAAAACAACACATATTTTTATTTCACAGTTTCTGTGGGCCAGTTGCTTGGACATGGCTTCACTGAGTCCTCTAATTCAGGGCTTCTAACTAGGCTGCCCTCAAGATGTCAGCTGGTGCCCAGGTCTCACCTGAAAACCCAGTTCAGGAAAATGATCCCCTTGTAAACTCACAGAGGGTTTAAGCAGAATTCAGTATCTGAAGAGCTGTTTGACTGAGCACCTCAGTTACTTGCCCTGGGCCTTTGGAACACGGCTGCTTACTTTGTTAAATCATATAAATCCAGAAGGCAACAGAAATAGTCTAATAAGAAAAGGAAGTTTCCATCTTTTGTAATGTAATCATGGAAGTGAAATCCCTTCTCATTTATCATACTTGAGTGATTAGAAGCAATCACTATCCCAGCCCACACTCGAGGGGAGAGGATTGCACAGGGGAGCGGACACCGGAAGTTCAGAATCAGGTGGGCCATTTTAGCTCTAGCCCGTCACAAACGGGGAAGTAAGAAAAGGTAAGAGCTAAAGTGGCATCTCATCTCTAGTTATGCCAGTAAATATTATTTTAACTTAATCCTGTACCAAATTTTTACAAAAATTATCATTCATACATATTATCTTGAGATTTTTTCTCAGCCATAGATTTTACTTTAGTAATAACACAGATCTTAAGGAAAGGATTAGATCACCAATCCCGTTTCCTCGTCAAATATGAAACAGCTGTGTTTCTCAGCCTACTTTGCAGTTACATGACTGGTTCAAGCCAATGGGGTGTGGGCAGAAATGATGTATGACTCTTCTAACCTGGCCATGCATCTCCTATGCTCTTCTGTATCGTAGGCAGCGCAAGAGAGAAGGTGCCTGGACCATGGTTATTGCCCAAATGAGAGCCCCCCAGAGGCCTGCCTGACCTGCATCAGAATAAGACTTCAGCTAGCAATTCACTTTTATTCTGTTTAGTCCCTGATATTTATTCTTATTCATATAGACCCCTAGAAGCACCAATAGTGATTGCCATCCACAAATACTCAAATGAATTAGGCACATGGATTTCTGATACCCAATATTTATTGAATGCTTGGATGCAATAGATTTTGTCCTAAGCTTATACATACACTAAACCATTGGATACTCACAAAACATAAGGTCAATGACATTATCCCAGGTTAAAGGTGAGAAAATCTTAAGTGGGAATCACTATTGTGTGAACAATGCATATGTTTGGAAAACACACTTTTACAAGCTGTTTGAAATTAAAGGTGAAATCACAAGAAAATTGTGGTGGCTAATTTTCTCAGCATAATGAAAAAGACAAGAAATTTGAAGTACAGAAGGAAAACCCAAGACCAGAATAAATAAGAGAACAAACACAAGTGAGTAGACAGTGGTAGAGGAGGGAGAAGTCGACTGGAAGCAACGCGATATAGGGCCCTTCCTTCACCTTCCCTAAGAAATCTTTTATCATTTCCACATTTTTCACCAATGTATGCATGTGTGTGCATGTGTGTAAGTGTGTTTGTGTATAAGTAGGTTTTATTAAGAGAAATCTAAAATCATGCCATCATTAGGCAATAACTATGTATATGATTAAACTGAAGCACAGAAATCCTAACTGCCTAGTCCACGAGCATGCAGCCATTATACAGAAAATCAAGATTTTGCAATCTGTTGGGCTCTAAGACCTAACTTCTTAACTAATACACTATACACACACTCTCTCTTTTGTTCCAGAAAAATTGTCCTTTCTTACTAGAAGGCAATTTTTAAGAAAGAAGCAGAGATAAAATAGACAGAAAGGGAGGAAATATGGATTAGTTCTGGAAACAATACAGAAGTTATAATAATCAGAGATTAAATGAAGAAGATAGGTTGCAGTTGAGCGAGGAAGGCCTGAAGTAGTTGTCCAGAAGAAAGAGCACAGATTTTGGAAAAAAAGAAATATAGCATGAAAAGTCTCGGTAGCCATTTTGCCTTTAGTGTTGAGGAAGAAGGAGAAATTGAAGATGACTTTGAGATTTTTTTATTCCAATGATTATAAAGACACAGTGCAAATGAATCAAAAAGAAGAAATAGAAATTAAATTTTCATTCAATTAAAACTCAACATTTATTGAGCTCTAAAACAAAGAAATCTATTTGATATTCTTGAGAGTGTGATGATGTATATAAGACATAGTGCCTAGAAAGAGAGGGTGATGTTGTGTTTCTGAGGATGAGTGTGAGATACTTTGAGAAATTTAAGGAGAAATACTTAGAGGCACTAATTTTTTCTTCTACATAGAAGTGCAGATTAAATTAACAGAAAGAATAAGATTATTCAAGATTGGAAATACCGTCTACTATTATCTCCTGTAAAATATGGGCTACATGCTATATGAAGGCACTTCAAATAGAAATCAAATATCTAAATTATTTGTTATTCTCTGTTCCTAGAAAACTTTTATGACTTTGCAAAATTGGACTAACATCCATAAAAGGGTAAATTTTAGAGCCCCTTTTGGTAATTAAGCTTAGCCAGGGAAGAAGAGACCTGACTTTTTCATCTGTGTTAAAGATATACCTTGGTCCATATATTAGTCAGGAAAACGCAATGTTATACTATGTCAACAACCTCAAAATTTTAGTGACTGAGCATAGCAAATGTTTATTTCTTCCCCATGCAGAATTGTGATCAAATTTGCATTTGTGCAAATTACTGGGACAATGGTCTTTCAAACCAGTAACTTCATGACCTGAGACGCTACTCCATACATCTAGAACACTGTCTTCCCCAGTAGTCATGACAGAAGAAAAAGGAGCTGGTGGTTCAGTGTAAGTGAAATGTTGCAGTTTGCAGGTGACAAGATCACTTCTACTCATATTTCATAGGCTAGAATTAGTCATATAGCCACCTTTCAACTTCAAGAGGGCTGGGAAGTATTGACTTCCAGGCTCCTAGCCTTAGGGGAAAACCAAATATTTGTGAGTATAACTAACAGAGGCTGTCATGCTTACCTGATGGTTAAAAGGAGAATAAATCTTTTCCCCCAATTACAAAATATCCTGATTCTAAATGAGGTTTTATTGATAGCTCTGAAACAAAATTCACTTCTTTGTCCCTAAATTTCACTCTTTCCCCATCCAATCCGGTAGAACACATCTTGGAAAGCAAAGCCTCCATCAGAATATGGTATTACATGACATTGTAACCTTTTTCCCCTCCAGAAAACCACCCTTTATGAATAAAACATGGGTGACCTTTAAAAACTTAGCAGTTGTACTAGGTGATTGCATATTAACAAGCTTTTTGAAGGAATAGGACAGGCACTGTAGGTTTCAGTTAAGGATAGATAATAGAACTATTCAAATAATTTATTATTTCATTCAATATGAAGAAACGCAACAACTAAGTTACAAAGTCTGCTTACATTTCCCTGAGTGTAATTGTGTGTGACTTCCCACTTGTTTAAATTGTTCATGTACCATTAAATTGAAGATTCCCGTGGAAATGACAATTCTTATCTTCTTGAATTTTTCCATTTTTGGTTAAAAATCTCTGAATAATCCAAGGTTTGTTTAAGTAGGAAGCAAAGTAAGGCAGCGTCATATACAATGGAGTTGAACCTCCTGACCTCCAAACACAAATCATCGAGTTTCTCAGTACCTGGCATAGAGAAGCCACTCACTAAGTTACTATTGAATGAGAAGGGCATTCTTGGAGGTTGTACTAGGTTGAAGGTAAGAGGAGTTTTTCTAGTAAATTCTGTCAGTGTTAGGAGGAAATATTTAGTCAAATAACAAGAAGAAGAGAGAGTTTTACGTTGGGCTCAAGGGGAGAAATGTCGAGAGGGGAATGAACAGGTGAGGAAGATTAAAGCAACTCCCCCATAATATATAGTTAGAAAGGGCCTCTGCTCAAGGCAGCAGGTTTCCATTTCAATTGTTCAGGAGAATTATTTTCAAACTAGGTTCTCCCGAGTTGTAGAGTTCTGAGGGGCTGTCTCAAGAGGCACTAAAATGGAGCAAGGAGTTATCCCCATCGAGGGAAGCGTGGCATTTGTCTGTTTACACAAAAGGAGCTCAATGTAAGATTTCAGTCCTGAAAGTTTCTACTACTGCTGCTAAAAAAAACAAAATGATATTTGACAACCATTTGTTCAGGATATGGTGGTTCTCTTAGGCTAAACAGGGTGCACTGGTCTTAATCAACAAAATGAGGTACAAGGTTATATCCCTTCCTTGCCCATCAGTTTGTTTCCATTCTCCCTCAAAAATCTCCAAATGTGCTTCTTGTTAGCAGCAGTGAAAGACTGGGACACAAAGGCTTAGGGCCTTCTTCTGGTACTAGAAGATACCTCAAAGAGTTTGGAGTGTCCATATGACCCCAGCTTCACAAGGGAGCAAAGGATGGAACTTCAGAAATGCAATGGCACTGTTAGAATTACTTGAAAATAGCTCTTCATAAATTGTATCACACAGGTGAGAGGTGCATTTGTTCTGCCACCATCCAAAATGTGTGGGGTTCAAAAACTGGTGGAGACACTGGTTACAGCACAGCCAAGTTACCACCTCTCCGCCCCTTACATTGTGGTCTAGCTGTACCTGACGAAGCTCAGTCACCAGCCAGTATGAGCACGTCATTTGAGTTCTTGACATTTCAGTTGTCTTCATCTGTGAATAGGGAATATACTGGTCTCCTTACCTGGAGAAGACCAGCTAAGATAATCTTGGAGAAACTTAATATTTTTAGAAGCAAAATACGTAGTACTAACCATGTTACTGTTGCTTTTGTTAAGCTAGTCAAATCTTTTTTGTGTATCAACCAAGACAAAAACCCTTTTGCATTTTGGGAAACTATTTTTAATTTAACTGAGGCTTTTAAACTTGAAGATCACATTTATTAGAAGGCATTAACAATGTGGTTTTAAACAATTACAAACTTGAGAGATAATTTCTTTAATTGATGGGAAAAGTTTCAATGCTGCTTTTACTTAATAAGAGACTACTTCTGTAGTCTCTTATTAAGTAGTCTCTGTAAGCAACCAGTGTTTTGTGAACAAACTGGTTTAAGCACAAGCTTTAAGCTTTTCTTTGAGAAAGGTATACATTTCTGGAGCACTCGCTTATGTGGACATCATTAAGGTAAGTGCTGCAATATGGTTGCAGTATCAGGACTAAGGCATGTCTGTCACCCCCAGCATTGTCAGAATGGGGTCATTGGACTTTGAACTTTGTGTCACCTAGTTTCACACTCAGGGATGTGTTAGGGAGTTTTTCTTGCAGCAAGTGATCAGGAATAGAAGAGATAGGGCTCAGAAAAGTAGGGGAAGGAGCCAGGAGAGGAAAGGACCTTTCTGAGGGTGAGAAGATTGAGTGTCTCCAGGAAATTGAAGGATCTTGTTAGAGGCAGGTACTTGCTGGGCTGCAGAATACCTTGGTAGGGGCTCGAGGGCTGTGTATTCATTTGGGTAGTAAACTGCAGACTTTCTGTGTATTAAAGGAACTCATACCATTACCTGTGTCACAAGAGTGTCCTAAAGTCAATCAAGTCACTATCGTTGATCAAGTCACTATCACTCTTGTGACGGCTGACCAATGTTTAAGACCACCAAATAGAAATGATCAGAGCATGAGGTTTAAGTTCTATAGAACACTACAAAGGAGTTAATACAAATTCAGAATTATTAAACATATGGAATTATTCAAAACTTAGGTACAGATTATTAAGCATATAGAAAACAATGTATGAATAACTCAGCATATTTGATCAGTCTTTGCAAAGCTCAACAGAGCCAGTTGCAGTGTTATAGAAACATTAAAATTGAGGCCTTTTTCAAAGCTGTAAGGTCCTCAAGTAAATATCATTTTTCAATTTTTTCATGTATTTGTAAAAATTCCTATAGTAACTTAGAATTTAATATTTACTGAAAATTCTAGATTGTATGTATTTTTGATTTTTTTTGGCTTTTCTTAAATTATCACCTATTCTCACAATTACAATGGAATGGAATTGATTATATTTTATCAGTTATCAATACATCCCACTAGGAATTTTACCATAAGGAGATTTCTTAAATTGTTTAAAACTGAGGGCTTCATTGTAATGGTTCTGTCTTGACTAGTTCTCCTTTAATTCACATATGTTGATAACTTGTCCCTTTCAATTCCTGTGAGTAAACTAGACAGTTTCATTTAATCCACAATTATGGCAATAAGCCTCATAACTTTACTTTGCTTTGCTTTGTTGGGCAGGCTTGGATAAGATTGCCTCTAGGTGGCTCGATGCTGCTTCATCTTTTTGCTATCTGTGCTGCCTCTCCAGAGAGCTGGGACTAGATAAATCCAAGCGTTGAAAAGACAAAATCACTGACATTTGTCATTTTAGCTTTTACACTCCTAGGATTGTCTAAAGGACTCCTGATATATAAAATGAAGACATCTCTGTGCATGTCCCTTTCCCTAATGTATGCAGCGGGCACAACCGTTCACTCTGGGAGCCAGTGGGGGGAGGATGGGAAAGAACACGGCACGGGGCCCACTTGAGAAGTTTTCTCCAATGTGTCATTAAAGTGTTTCAGAGCATCTGTGTGGCTGCCGTATGAACTGGATGGGAACACAAAATAATCAATTTCAGATGAGAGCACTAATTTATCACCTTGCCATCTTTTATTGCAAGGTAGAGAATCTCAATCTCTTGTTCTCTTGCTCTCTCTTTTACCCTCTCTTTCTTTCTCTCTCTCTCACACACACACACACACACCTGCACATATACACACCTACTGCCCAGACACACTCACAAACTCCTACACTCAATTTATCCCTTTTTAAAAAAAAAAAAAATACCAGACTGTTAAATCAGAAATTTATCCTCTTTTTTACCTTCAGTTAGCTTGGATTTGGAGTTGTGAAGACAGTAGTTTAAGCAACATTTCCCTTTCATGTACTGGAGGGTTTTTTTTTTTCATGATCCTCCTTTGACTCCTAAAATAAATTTGAGTATGATTATAATATTAATGTGAGGTTGGTTCCCAAATGAGCTCTCTGTCAGCAAGCAAAGTATTTACCTTCCTAGAGCTCAAAATCCCAATCTATGGGAAGAATTTAATAAAAAGGCTCAAATCTTAATTCCTAGGGTCAATATGGCTTCCAAAAGTCAACCTTTCCAAACGGAAACTCGAACTCTCCAAGCACTTAAAAAGAAGCACTGAAGACCATTGTCTCGTTTCTCTCAGCATCAGACACAGAGTACTGTCCCGTGACTTATACCTGGAATTCCTGGGGGGTGTCTGGTATGACAAATACAAGGCAGAATCCCTTATCAGACATCAAACAGGGAGGAACAGAAGAGCCCAGGAAAGAGAATGAAAAGATGGCAGTCATGCCCCCAAGATAAAATTTGCAGGTCTTAAAATTCCCCAGGGCCCCAAGTAAATGTTGAGTTATTATTCTCATCATTGGAAGTAAAGATTTCAATGGAGACTAGAAAAGCACCTGGAATATTTTATTAAGCCCCTATTTTTAACCTTTGTAACCCAAATCTAGATTTCGCTTTGCCATCCTGGCCACCTATTTTTTTCATTAAACCATGCAATAAGAGCTCTTATTATTTGCAATGAATATCTTCAGAATGTGCTTTTCCTGGAAGTCTGGCATTTGTGTGTGTTATTTATATTATGATATGCAGCACCTCCCCCCTTAAAAAATAAATCTTTTTGGCTACTGGGGCCAAAGTTCATCTGTCTACCCCAGATGTGTTTTCCTTCAGAATCCTTACAAGATCTCAGGGTTTTTTTCATAAAACTAAAATCCCACCACAAACATTTTTTTTTCCCTTTTAACTCCTAATATATTTTTTCTGCAAGCCCTGATGTTCTCTCTGTAACTCCCAATATTTCTCCCTAGACCCCAATTTCCTAACCAAAGCACATTACTGATCTGATGCTTTCAACAGCCTGGTAGCACATCAATAAACTAAAGATTATTGTGCTTTGTCAGGTTTTATTTTGTAACATTATGGGAAATTCTCCGCTGTCTTGGATGAGTGCATAAACTCTGATTGCTTGACAATTAACAGAGCTAGTAATAGAAAAGGCAATGTAATTTACCTTCGTACAAGGGATCTCAGTTAACAAAAATTAAACTATTGAACTCTCTTCTCCAAGGGAAGGGATGTTGTCTCATTACGTTAAAAAGAAAAACAGATTCCAGTGGCAAGTGGGCCTTCAGTCTGGCTGGGTGAATTTATTGTTCAGATTATGTGTTTTTCTGACATGCATACAAAATTATGGCTTTTAAACTGGACCAAACTCTCTCTTCATTAAATGAGTATTTCCCCCCTTTGGTACTATAACTCAAAGA
Source organism: Avahi laniger (assembly GCA_963575035.1). Classification (NCBI taxonomy): domain Eukaryota; kingdom Metazoa; phylum Chordata; class Mammalia; order Primates; family Indriidae; genus Avahi; species Avahi laniger. The sequence continues at coordinate 19,407 of CAUYSK010032509.1, read as the reverse complement.
GAGCATTCTAGATAAATAATGTCAAGGGGGAGTATGTTCATGTGCTCCATGGTTTGGATGTTGAGGACACCCCTTATCTACAGGGCTGGAGTGTAGCTCTTGCTGTCTCTCTCTTCCTCTCTGCGTCTCTGTCTTTCTGTATCACAGCTCGAAAGAAGAAAATATACAGTGTAATTAAATACAGAGCCATCACGCTAAAAGTGAAGAACTCCCACAGAGGAGAGCGCTGGGTTTTACAGACTCCCACGGAGACCATATGAAGCTTGCATTCAAAATGGCATCTGCAGCTTTGAGCCTGCCTTCTGCCCTTTCTGAGACTTCTGCTTAGTTCAAAGAAATACTGTGTTTGAACACAGACATCCCGATAACTTAGCAAAGTTGTCAGAGAAGTTGAGGCTTTGCTTCCCTCTGCCTTGGGAATTTTAGCCTCTAAAATCTGTTTTTTAGGGTTTTTTTTCATGCCATCCAAACATTCCCAAATTGGAAGGCTAAAATCGTTGGTCTCTTGCCCTAAGCTAAGTGAATGATGCACAAGTGTCGGGCTCTAGAGGAGACTGTTACAGTTCTAGTTACAACGGAACACACACAAAATTATAAAATCTGTTTCTGTCTTCGAGACGTTTATAATCGAGAGGTCAGCAAACTATGATCCACAGACCAAATGCAGCCTGCCGTCTATTTTTATGCAATCTGGGAACTAAGAATAGTTTTTTACATTTTTAAACTATGGAAAAAATTCAAAAGAAGAATACTACTTTGCATCACAGTAAAATGAGATGAAATTTAAAATTCAGTGTCCATAAGTGAAGTTTTATTGGAACATAATCATTCTCATTAATTTACATATCATCTATGGCTGCTTTCGCACTACAATGGCAAAGTTCAGTAGTTGCAACAGAGACTGTAAGGCTTGAAACGTCTAAAATGTATACAGTGTGGCCCTTTACAGAAAGAGTTGCAACCCCTGTGATAAGCTCATGAGAAAGCCTCTCCTAACAACTATAGAATAATGAATGAGCAATGACATATGGTATATTACCACCTGTTATGAGAACCTTGCAGAAAATTGTCAAATGAACCCAGGAAGATATGTCACTGAGATTGTTTTATTTGGAGAAGTCCTCAAGGAGCAAAGGAAGACAGGAGCGGGCTTCAAAAGATAGTAAGTTTTGAGTGGATAGAAAGTAGCGGGAAGGACATTTCAGGTTGGCAAGACAGAAGGAGCAAAGATGGGATCTGGCTTGGCAAGAGTGAGGCTTCGAGAAAAGATGTTTGTGATCTACAGCGAGAGTAAGAAGACTTGGTTATTTAAAATATCAAGGGTAAATGAATTGTCTTCTGTTCTGATTTTGGTATTTCGATATAGAAGGTGAACCACCGAGAAAAGAAAATGTAAAATTTAAAAGTAAAATCAAGTTTAGGGAAAGATGAGCTGGAGGATGAAGGATATATGCTCACTGTCATTGAAAGAGTTAATCCTGTTTTAAAAGATGAAATGACTGACAAAAAGGAATTTGCATCCAATGTAAGGTAAGAAGGTGAGAGTATTTGAAGGTAAAAATCATAGAGGCAGATCCACCATGTTTCATATTGCATTTGGGTCATTTTCCTGTAACTATTCTTTAATAGGATGAAATGATTGCTATAATTTTAATTACATGGTTAATCCCAAACAATTATCTAATAAAACCACACTGCGTGAGAAAAATGCAATGCACAGTTTTACACACGGCCATTTCAACTTTAAAATACAACGCAAGATACGGGGGGTAAAGAACATTATGAGCTGTTACTACAGAATGTTGATGGAAAATTGTTTTAAAATGTGATTGGCTTTGGGATTTAATTAGAAAGTAATGCAAAGGAAGTTACTTAATTATGAAATTATAATGCAGTTGCATTCAATTTGACTTATTACATAATTCGAACGTTTGTCTTGTTTTCTTTCAGTACTGATTTTTGGACAACTTCAGTGGCTACTTTGCTTTTTATTTACTATCTGTTTTGTCCACAGGATGATATTTGACCATATTTATGATATTATTGCATTATTTCAAAAAGGTTTCCTCTTTCATTTATGGCTATGGCGTGAAGGGTGGAAAGAAACATCTAAATATTTTATTCCCAGGTGTTTAAGATGCCTTGAATAACTCAGGAGAAGTAGCAGGAAAGTTATGGAAGCAGGGCTGGGGGCATACCACGACACAATCAAAGGACAGAATAGTTGTGTCTAAAGACAATGCAACTAATTACTTATGTGGAATTCAGTTGCATGGACCCTGAATATTATATATGTCTAAGTGTGTATAGAAGGGTGAAGGGCAGTGGGTGCGCCTTTTAAAATAAAGTAGATGTGATTTCTAATGTTCATTTTTTCACTTGTTATGGAGCACGTGTCCTGCTCTCAGAACTGTGTCCAAGCCCTGGAGACACAGAGGTGAATGAGACAGACAGTGTACTCAAGTTGTCCATAGACTAGCAAGGAAGCTAGACGAAGAACAGATGATTACAGAGTGCTAACTGTCACGTTAGAAATATGCAGTAGACTTTCAGAAAATGTCTCCTAACCAAGACCTGGAGGCAGGTCAATGTAAAGGCTTGAGGATGTGTCAAGAGAACATCTCCCAAGTCCTTTACCCATCTCTCAGTCCCCTTGAGGTGTAGTGAGTACTGCCATACACCACATTATGACATCTTGGTCCGTGACAAATTGCATGTACAATGGTGGTCCCAGAAGATTATACTGGAGCTGAAAAATTCCTGTCACCTGGTAACATTGTAGTTGTCACAAGGTCATAGCAGAACCCATTACCTCTTTTATGTTTAGATATGTTTAGAAGCACAAATATTTACCATTGTGTTACAATTGCCTACAGTATTCAGTTCAGTAACATGCTGCATGGGTTTGTAGCCTTGGGGCATTAGGCTATACCACCAGAGTCTAGGAGGCTATGCCATCTAGATCTGTGTAAGTACACTCTGTAATGTTCTCACAACAAAGGAATCGCCTAAGAGTGCATTTCTTAGAAGGTATCCTTTCCATTAAGTGGTGTGTGACCATAGTTTTATGTGGCTATAGTTCACAATCAAATGCTGAGAGTATGAGATGGGGGTCAGCTCCTCTGTCTCTTTACAACTTTCTTATTCTTTTTTATTAAGACTGGTCAAGTGAAGCAGTTGGGAGTGGAGAGGGAACAAAGGAATCTGTAACTGGTTGTGATCAATTAGTTGTAAACACCACTGCATTTGTACCAACCAAACTTTCTTACTCTTTCTCTGTTTTTGCTAGAATATCGTTGTAAAAACAATGATATCATTGAAACAGGTGGAACTTTTAGTAGCAATCACAGGGATTTATAAAAGCCCTTAAAACTGGAATCTACCCCCACAAACAAATACTATTATGTTTAAAGAATGAACAGTCATCTGTGAAAAAAATATTTAACATCATTGTAGACTTTTAAGAATAGGGAGTACATGTAGCATTTAAATATCTAAGAATACTCCTTTGTTTGGCTTTTACAAATATTTAGCTGTGATAATTTCTGTTTAAGAAAAAAAAAGTCTTCACTTTTTCCCTAATCTCCTAATGCAATCCTGCATGCACCGGCCAGTGCTAATGCAAGGCCATGTTTGAACAGTGAGCTTTGCAGCTACAGAGTAGTTCTCAAAGATAGATAATCATGAATGTTATGGATTTGTGCATTGAGGTTTAAAATTTCCCTATGCTACCCTGAGCCTCCTTCCACAGACAAATAATACAAAGAGTTTAAGATGGGGGCATTAGGCCCAACTAGTGACACGTTTTCCTCTTCTCAGGGAGAACAAACCTCCATCAGATGTGTTGAAATCGCCTACTTGACCCTTGTCTAACCTTCAGCCCAAAATGCACAAAGTAAGGTAGAGCTAATCCCAGAAAGCAGGTTTAAACGAACAAGCTAACAGTCTCCTATGTTAGAAGAAGTCTGATTTTTCTACTTTCCGCACACACACACACGTGTTGTTTGGGAGCAAGAAGCCTGTGACTCTGAGGTAGGTCATGAAGTCCTTGTTTGGAGGTTACAAGACTCACAGCAGCTATTTGGGCCCAAGTGTTCCCTTTGTCGGACTTTTCCAGAGTGACAATGTCTGGTTCTTCATTCTTCGTGGATTTTTGTTATATACAATAACTTCAAAATGCCTGGCAATAATATCTTAACTTAAAGCATCCCCATTTATTTAGTTGGAAAATTTCAATAGTTTGATATTTTTTTGAAATTGCAATGACTGTTATTTTATTAAGCTAACCAACAGCTCCTGTTATTTAAAAATCCTTTTCTCTTAAAGGTATAGATTTCTAGTGTAGGTAAAGAAAGAAAAATGTGAGTCATTTCCTATTCAGGATGAGTTTTTCAATAATATTGAAATTGAGATGATATCTATGCTGTAACAAAATATGTAGGAAACTGAATCTTCTGATTCCATTTAGGAGATATTAGATGAGAATTACAAAAATCAATTGCAAAATTATCCATTAGTTACACAAGCAGAGATACTTTAGATCTCGTATATACAGTTGACCCTTGAACAACATGTGTTTGAGCAGCACAGGTTCACTGGTACACACATTTTCTTCCGCCACTGCTACCCCAGAGACAGCAAGACTAACCCCTCCTCTTCATCCTCCTCTTCAGCCTACTCAACGTGAAGATGAGGATGAAGACCTTTCTGATGATCCACTTCCACTTAATAAATAGTAAATACATTTCTCTTCCTTATAATTTTCTTAATAACATTTTCTTTTCTCCTGTTTACTTTATTGTAAGAATACAGTATATAATACATATAACATACAAAATATGTGTCAATCAACTGTTTATGTTATCAATAAGTTATCCTATCAATTGTAGACTATGAGCAGTTAAGTTTTGGGGGAGTCAAGTTGTATGTGGATTTTTTACTGTGGTTAGGTCAGCAATCCTAACCCCCACATCGTTCAATGATAAACTGTATTTAGATATAACCAATATATTTCCTTGACTACTTGATGAAATCTATAGATGTTTTCAACAAAAAAATCCATAATTAACATGCATCCATGTACACTTATTCCAAATTTTACATACACCAAATCCTTTTTATTAATACTTTAGAATAAATTTTAACTACATGTATTTTTTCATGTGTGTTGTGTGTGTTTATTCTGTTTTATAAGCAGTATCTGAGACACACAACTCTGAACTCTGCCTGCACTATGAAGTCTAATCTATGAATAAACTCTCTTGTTTGTGTAGTGTTAAATGCCTTTCTTTTGTTAGTGATGATAAGAAGGGGATGCAAACATTTTGGAAGTGATTTAAAGATTATGTCCACTGGGAAATCAAAGATTCATGTCTTTCACTATAGCCTGGATATGACAAAAGACACAGCAAAGAGTAGGGAGCACTTTGAGGATATAGAAGGAAGACACTAGACCAGCAAGATGCAGACAATGCAACTAATTACATATGTGGAGGAGGATCAGGGAATCTGAGGATGTGAACTGAGCAGGATGTACATCAAGGGAATAGTCCAGGGTACTGCCAAACTACAGTGTTCATGATCCCAATCCCTCACTTCTGTTCTCTGGAAAACGAACACAGAAATGGGACTGGAAAATTCTGATCCCAATTAGGGGCTGAATTGAAAGTAGATCACAGGATTTCTAATTTCTAATATAGTCCTTCTATTGCTTTTTTTTTTTTAAATCTGATGCTCAGATTAACCTACAGGAACAACCAGGAATATGTCCAAAGTCTGTTGTTCATATAATTCTCATGCTTTTGTAAGTAATTTGCCTTTTCCTTCATCCTTGAGATGCTGTGATATTAACACAAAATACCTAAGTGTGGACTTAATGAAATTTATCCTGATTAGTACTTTAAAGAACTTTTGCCTACTTCACTTCTTTCTCTTTTCTAAAAAGTTCTCATCTTTTATCTCTTTGAATATTGACTTTCCACCATTCTCTCTAGTTTCTATTTCTGGGACTCCTCTCAGATGTACATTAGAGCTGCCGTTTCTGTCGTCCACTTCTACTCCCTTATCCATAATTTCTATCACTTTATGTCTTTGTGACACTTTATTCTTATCTTCTAATTCCCTAATTTTCTTTTCTACCATATCTAATCTACTGTTCCAACCATCTTTTGAGTATTTTTATTTTAATAAATATTTTTTCCAGAATTCTACTTAATTTTTTAAATATATCAGATTTTTTGTTTTATAATACATTATTCTTATTTTATAAGTATTAGACTTTCCATTATAGCTTCTAAATTTTTTAATGTAAATAAAACCTTTATGATTGCCGTTTCCCTTTCTTTAGTTTCTTGGAGTGAATTCATCCATTTGCGGTATCTGAAAGTGATTTTATAAGACAATGCATCTCCTCAAACTGTATAATTCTTGATAGGTAAGCTCATCTTCTACAAGTTATTCTATGTAAGATTGTGGGAGCTCTTTATAGTACAGTTTTAAAAATACCACTGCCCTATTCCTATATCATTACCATCTGTAATCTAGTTTTAAGTAACTGTCTTAGCTTGGGACCTCTATACCTCTCAGAAAGTTTGAATGCAGAATATGGATCCTCTTGCAATGAAAGCTCAATGCCTAATCTCATTTCGATGATTCTTTTTCTACCACAATCTGAGATGCATGGTTAGTATCTAGGCTAAACCCCTGGACTGGATGGTGGGAATATTGAAGCTCCTTGTCATAGATTCTGAATTCTGTATTATAGTCCTAGCTCTACCTGTCTGCAGAAAGCCCAATTTTACCTTCTCTATATGCTTGGAGTCTGAAACTTCAAATCTAGATATTCCTACCTGGGCACTGGAAATACAGCTCCTATGGCCTATAGCCAGATTAAAAATACCACACTCCCTGGCTGTGGACTTCATTGGTTCATGTACTCCTCACCAATGGGTCTCTTTTCTCTTGAAGATTTCCCTTTCTTTCTGTTCAGCTCTGTCGTGGTTTTTAACATCATGTGTTAAAATATTTTAGTTAGCATTTCTCTGTGTTTGAAGTAGGAGAGGGTAAGTTTAGCCTATGCTCAGCGTGTCATCTTGACATAAGTTCTTTTTCACCTAATATTTATACATGAATCTTTATTTTGCCTTCAAATAACTTGACTCTAATCCTTGTCTAAAGTATTTAATTAATATGTGATGAATTAAAAGTAGATATGAAGGGGAATAAGAAGTTATAATGCTCCAAAATAGAGATTTAGTAGAACACCATAAACACATCCTTCATTGTCTATTGAGGTATTTGCCCAATATCTACTTGAGCTGGAAACCAAGTCTTACTAAAGACTTAGTAAGAACACCAACTCTTATTAGAATACCTTTGTGTGTGTATGTGTGTGTGTGTGTGTGTTTGATCATATGCTAAACATTTCAAATAGGATTTGCAGCCTACTAAACTTTTTTGCTTTACATTCTCTTCACTTTCATACAGTAATATTTACTATTCAATTTTTGTACTTATTAATATAACACTTTAAAATTATTTTTACTTATACAAAATTGCTCTTTCCAATTAGGGTGCATAGTACATTTTTGGCAGTATAGAAAAACTTCATTTTATTGTACTTTGCTTTACTGTACTTTGCAGATATTGTGTTTTTTTTTACAAATTGAAGGTCTGTGGCAATCCTGTATCAAGCAAGTCTATTGGCACCATTTTTCCAGCAGCATGTGCTCACTTTGTGTCTCTGTGTCACATTTTTGGTAATTCTTGCAACATTTCAAACTGTTTCATTATTATTATATCTGTTATGGGGATCTGCGATTAGTGATCTTTGATGTTGCTATTGTAATTGTTTAAGGGCACCACAAACCACACCCATGTAAGAAGGTGAACTTAATAAATATGTTTTCTGACTGCTCCACCAACCAACCGGCCATCCCCTGTTTCTCGACCTCTCATCAGGCCAACCTGACTATAATACAGTGTAAACCTAACATTTCTGTGCACTTTTATATGCACCAAAAATTCGTGTGAATTGCTTTATAAGGACATTCACTTTATTGCAGTGGTCTGGAAGGGAATTTGTAACATCTCTGAGGTCTGTCAGTATTCCAACGATTTGTGAAATTTTGATTCTGAAAGGAAGAGGTGTCATCATCCTGTCTGATTTTTCTAAGCAAGGATCCACACATTGGTGAGGCAGATTTTTACTGCTCTGTAACTGTTCCCTCCTCTGACTACTCTCCTTAGAAACGTACACTTAGCCATTCTTATTTCTGCGTTTCTCCCAATTTCACACTAGACTTGGAATTTTCGTTATGCATCTAGTTTATATTATAAGTACACAGTGTCGTTTGGGCTGCAAGAGATAAATTGAGTCTGCTTTCTCACTTTATAGGTGAGGATAACACATCTCAAAATATTTAGCTGACTTGACTAAGTTCGTGGAATAAATGGATTGAACAAGTGACGAAAACCACGTGTCTCCCAGCTTCTTTCCTTGCCAATAACCTGCTCTCTATCATATGTCTGGAATCCAAATCATATTTCAAGCCTTTTGGGTTTACTAAGTATGAGAGGAAATTCAGAATTATTAACTATTTTACCTTTGTAAATTATCAAGGGATAAAGTGTTATCTGCAGCTACCAAGTACTCCTGTATGAAATTTAGTGCTAACAATTACAGACTTGATGTCAGCTAACTGTAAGATTGAGACATTTTTCCCTCCGTGTACTGTGTAAGTTACTGAACAGTAAATATTTAAGGAGGTATGTCTTTAACATTTTGATTCCAGAAGTTTTTATTAATTCAGTTAACTCTGTTAAATAGCTACTATATCATAGTTACTATATGTCTTAGCCTGAGTTCCTCAGCAGACAGACCCTTAGACAATGACTTAAATGTTCCTTCTTTTTTAGGAAGTACAATCCTAGGAAAGCAAAAGTGAAAGAAAGGAGAACAAAGGAGGGATAAAAGGAGAGCCTATATGAGGGTTTCTTACGGAGCCAGCTGTGATAACTGATCTTGCATTGCTGACTTCCAAGAAATCCCTTAAATGGCTGTGCCTCAGAACAGCCAATTCTGGAGGTGAAAAGAGGAGGACTTTATCTGGTTCACGGCTCCCCTTGGTCAAAGGTCTGCCACACAGAGTGTTAATTCCTTTGCATTTCTGGATTGCATGTGCCTCAACCTCCACGGGGAAGTCTTAGGGAAAGACGGGTATGAGGTGAGGGGCTACTGGTCTGTGCCTGTGTGATGCTGGATGGAATTCTTGCAGAAATGGTCCCTCCAGCTGAGATGACAATAGGTAGCCAAAGGCCCTGCACACAGATGAGGCTGAAAGGATCTGATCCATATGCCAAGAAAATTATGACAATGATTTTCTCTTTTCCAGGAGGCTAATGATTCAACATATCAACAACAAAAACTACTATTGTTCTATAAATTCCATAAGTGTGATGATATGAAACTGCATATAATGGCAAATTAATATAGTCTACAGAAAGAAAGAAAAGAAATATCTGAGCTAATACCTAAAGATAGGATAGGAGTTATCTAGTAAAAAAGGAGATTAGACAGAGAATAGAGGGAAGAGTGTTTTAGGGTGAGGGAACAGAGTATACACAATTACAGGTAAGAGTGGCCATAACTTTGAAGAAATGTGAAGAGTACAGTGTAGCTATGTCCAAAATCTGTAGACTGTTATGGATAGTAAAGAAAAATTTTTATTCATAAGCAAATTTATTCAATGCAAAAGAGATATACTAAAAACATTTGGTAGAGACAACTTCTATGGGAGAAAGAAAACAGCTATATTTGAATGAAGGACAGAATATAGCTCACTGCCTAACCATCCAGTCTCCATCAAATATTCTTATTATAACATAATAACAATAATTAATAAGGATGATAGACAGCCATTTGTATTTGCAAGAAAAGAGTAGTTGTTGCTCATTTTCCTTTTGGTAGTGCCACTATTGAATTAATCATACCCTTGACGAATTACTGAAACACAATGTTATGCTATTGTAGGTATCCCAATTCTTTGCAGCTGTTTAAGATTGTTTTTATTATGAGGTGTCATAGCCTTGTAATGGCAAAATTGAAGAATTGATGAGTGATTGGAAAGAGATAAGTTTTCTGTTCATTTCTTTAAAAATGTCTTTTATTGTGCATGTGTGTTTCAGGTATGTATGCATGTGTTCCTGTTATTCCTGATAGAGAACACATTGATTTTTTAAAAAAAAATTCCTCAGGAAAACAGATAAAAATAAACTGTAGAATTTCTTCTCCCCAATTTTGGTGGATTGAAGCCAGGGACATAATGACAAATTAATGTGCTTCATCACGTCACTTAGAAAAGATAAAACCCACTAACGTGGATAAAGAAGGAATCTTAGTGTAAGCCTAGAAAATTGGAAAACATACATTCCTTAGTCATTGAAATCTTACTGGTTAATTTGGTTGTTTGCTATTTAGCATCGATATTCAATGTGACAATTTCAAATAGTTCAGAACTTCGGTGTAAATATCCAGTTCTAGAAGTGATTTGTTCAGTCCATTTATTCCTACAATGCTGCTAAACTAATTCTACAGAACAAACTCCCTTCAGTGATTTCCTATTCTCTAAATGATCTCAAATTCCTTATTATGATGATTGCAGCATAACTTTGTAAAATATCTGTAGCATTTCTGCATGTGGGTGAAATGCCATATGATTGAAAAAATATTGAGAACTAATGTCATGCTTTGCTAGACCAACTTTGGTACCACTCTCAAAATAGTGGTTACTTGTTCATTGTTGATTATGAATTTGGCAAAGTAATTTGATCTTTTGTTCAGCCTCTGGGTATTAATGTATAGCAAACAGCATAATTATACTAGTGAAAATTCCATAAGCCCTAGCATATCTTTCTACAGCAGCAAACACACTGTGGTCATTATGGCCAAAATTATCAGAGATTCTTCAGCTGATGCTAGTATAATGTCTGACGACATCAGAGGCTTTTAGCAATCCTGTTGTTACAAATCTATAGCATTTTAATAGCATGCAAGAACAAAATAGCTCTGCCCAGTAGTATTTTCCTGTATTCAGAAGGACTGTATCCTAGCACAGCACATCATTACATGGATTTAGATGGAAAATGAATCCTATCTCATCCTTTGCAATATAATTACACGACCATACTGTAATATGTCTAGCATATAAGACAGCTGTTAGGTTCTCTCTGACCAGTATTATAAAGCTGTTCTACTCTACTGACTAAACATATTCGTTCTGTGCTGAGTGCTTTCAAAACCAAAGTTGCTGATACAGAGTTTGCTCCTGGAACCACTGTTGGGGTTTGTGAAAGGCTGATTCTGAGCTAACTTAGAGAGGGAGGAATTGTGTAGCCAGAGATCAAAATATTACCTTTATTCAGATTGTGTTGGAGAATGTTGCCTTAGGGTCGAGTACAAGTAGTTTTTCTCTTGAATTCAACTCACCAATCTGTGACAGACAGCAATAAAAACCAAGGAGCTTGTGGTCAGGGCCAGGCCTTCTCCGCCAAGCCAACTGCAAGATCAAGACCAGAGGATGCAAGGCAGGGGAACAGCTGAGCCAGGTGGGCAGTTTGTCCTGCTGTGCTCATTCATCAGGTAAGTCAGCATCACCCCTGCGGAGGTGGGAGAGAGAGAAAGGACTAGATAGTTTTGCAGCAAGGCGTCCCTCCACAGAAGAACATGAAGCCAAGAACAGAATCCTTCCCACTTCCCCCGGTACCCAGGAGGTCAGAGAAGGTTGCCTTAAAGTCTTTCTGTACCTTTTATAAACTGCGTCATGCTACGCAAATATGACCTGGGATAAGATACGTGTGTTCTTGGCCAATTAGGCAGAGCAGTTTCTAACACTCCATTCTAGAATTCCAGAAAGGCTTAAAAAGAAAATCCCTTTCACTTCATGCAGTCAGTGATGCCCCAGTACCCTCAGGATACAGTTGAAACTGAGAGGCATTAAATTCAGTGCCTCTGGCACCCAGCCTGCCTGACCTGCCTGTCCCTTATGTCCCCACCTTTGCCCTAACCGTCAGCCTCACAGGACGAGCTGCAGGCTGTGATTCCCAGGAGACGTTACACAGATGGCTTCCTCTGTCTGTGTTTGGCTCAGATGCAATGACTGCCCTTGTTATACCCATTGTGTAGATGAGGAATCTGACATGGGTCTGCGAATTGCCCAAGGTCACCCAGTAAGTACTGCAGCTGAGAACTCCACACCATTCGGTACCACTCCAAAGGCTGAGCCCTTTACTCGTGGGCTACAGCCTCCGAGTTTAAAGCAGCTCTAACACATTCTGGAACGTGGGCACTTAATACATACTTGTGTCCTGCATCACTGAAAATAAAAACTTCTGTTAACTTCAGAGACTTGTATATAACGATGTGATAAATTCTTCCTAAATTCATACTTCACATTTGATATAAAAATAAACTTAATAGTTTACTTCAAGTTTCTACTGTGAAAGTTTTTGGTATAAATTAAGTAATATTTCAGATTGAACTTTGTAAACAATAATAGAAACATCTCGTAGTTTCTAGGAATTAGATGCCAACTATGAGAAAGTGGTATTAGTCTAAATTTTACAAATTTTAAGTAATATTTGAAGTATTTTCTCCTAACATCTAGGCTTTTCTAGAAAATATGTTTTTAGTGCCTCAAGAGCACCTACATTGTCTCTAAGAATTTCTCTCTATTCATAATGCCATTTAAATAATAAAACTACTGGGAAAATGGAAACCAACGTAGCTAAATAAATAGAGCTAATAAATCCCATTATATTTCTATTATACAAAAAAGCTTATTTTTAAATTAAAATCTCATTGTGTAAAATTTGGAGAATAATTAAGTATCTAAGAAAATATTACCCACAGATCACTTCTCCTGTTTTTTTGGTGTCAGTAATATCGATCACTATGGAGACATCAGACATAAAACTTTGTTCCTTTGCTTCAGATAACTTCCTTGGTCTATATGCTAAAAACCTGAATTACTAGGTCAATGGGAATTATATTTTAAAGTCTTCTGATAAATATTATCTATTTGCTTTACACAAAAAGTATTTGTTAGTTTACATTCACACTAATTGTTTGTCTCCTTTAGTCTCTAAGTTTTGTTTTCTAAGTCTATAATTAGAAAAGAAAACAAAATAAACAAACAAAAACCCTTCTTAGGGAAGTTCCAATCTGCTATTTTGTGGAAAGGCTGAAATTAAACTGGTTTTCCACATGGTCCATATTCTATGCATCTTCTCCTTTCATCATTAGAGAGGATTCACTTTAATTTCAAGGCTGGGGCAAGGGAGTCTTTGGCATGAATCTCGCCATGAATATGTTTTTAAGTAAGAACCAATCTTGACTGGCCCATGTAAAGTTATCAAGCATGGAAGAAAAGAATGAGAATTAGATGAGCACATGTTGTCGATAATTTCATTCTTCAACTTTTCTCTTTGTTTCATGATTTCCTGCTCTGCACCTTTTCGATTCCAAACACTCGTGATAGCGAAGCCATAATCTTGCAGGGACAGAGAAAATGACAAATAGAAGTCAAAAAGGGGCGTGTGTGTGTGTAGGAGTGGGTATGGGAGATGTGATATTACTAGGAAAGAGGTGGGAATGGGGAGAAAGAAAAAAAGAGACAAGATACGGCACATACATTATTTAACCTGAAACTCAAGTATGTGATCTACTTGGAAACTAGTTTGAATGTAAAATTTTGAGATGATTCTACATTAGGAGTTTTTTCACATTTTCATTCGAACTGCAGTAGGTCTTATGCAATGATACTAGCTACTATATTTGTCTTTTCATAAATTTTCTTCAAATAGATTGTATTTTTGAAAAGTGTCACTTAACTGAGTTTGCAAAATTATCTCTGTAGGAAAAACAGAAAGAAATGGCTGTTTGAAGATTTTGGCAGAAAAATCACAAAAGCACATTTGACAATGTGTCAATGCTCATTGGTAAAGAAAAATTGTTGAGTTGTAGCTCAGAAAATGTCTGGCTTGAGCACCTTGAGTGACAGAATAAGCTCAAGTTCCTCTTGAATTTAGTATCTAAAAGAACAGTTGACTTTGTGTTCTATAATTTAAAAGTAATTCTAGTGGCTTATACATTTTTAAAATTTTTCTTAATCTCAGAATGAGAATACATTGCCTAATTAGCGGCATTTGTATCACATGTGAAAAACTTTGCATCACTAGAGCATTTCTGTGACCTGCATGTATGGAATCGGTCTGATGTGTTATTGTCCAGATCAGAACCTGGATGATCATGTCCTGAGCTGTTTCTCACGGAGTCCCATCTCCTCAGTGCTCTACGTTCTGCATTCGGAGTCTTTACATTGCTTCTGTCTTCAAGTTTATTTTCGTAAAATCTAAAATATTAAATGTTATTTTCATCCCTACAATAGATGAAAATTTGAGTGTGGATCTATCTATAGTTTAAAAGTAGAAAGAGAATCTTAACATATAAAATAAAAACAAAATAATGTATCGTAGATCACACACACAACAATTAACGTGACATTTTGTTTCTTAATTGTACTGTAGGCTGAACCACCTTAAACACGCCCCACTCCATGAAGGATGGAAGTTATATATGTTATAATGTGAATATATAATACATAGCTATACTATATATAAGTGTATATTTATCTTATATATAATACATGGCAATATTACATGCATAACATATAGTTATATGATATATAACTTATAGTCATAGTTATAATACATAGTTTTATATATATACATTCCAAAACCCCCATATACCAAATCTTATATGCACTATGTTTTTTCTTATATGTACATACCTGTGATAAAGTTTAATTTATGAATTAGGCATGGTAAGAGATCAACAATAATGAATAATAAAATAGAACAATTATAATAATATACCCCACTAAAAGCTATATGAATGTGGTCTCACTCTTGCTCTCAAACTATCTTATTGTGATACACCTTTCTTCTTGTGATGATGGGAGATGATAAAATGCCTATGTGATGAGAGGAAGTCATGTGAATGTCGTAGACATTGTGATGTAAATGAAAACTTCCAGAAATAAACAATTTATAAGTGTTAAATTGTGCAACATTATGAGTAAGGTGATGAAACCTTGTGCCTTCCCACCCCATCCTGCTCGGGATGTGACTAACTGTTTTATCCAGCATACCCAGGCTGTCTGCACTCCGCCCATCAGTCACTTAGTAGCCGTCTTCGTCATCAGATCGACTGTAGCGGTATGGCAGTACTTGTGCTCAGGCAACCCTTATTTGACTTAATGATGGCCTCAAAGCACAAAGACGGCAATGTAATATTTTCAGAGCCCAGCTGACTACAGGTAAGTAAAACTATAGAAATCACAGTAAGGGGAGACTACTGTATTCATTTGTAGAAAGTGAGATCTCATGGTTTTATTTTTATAAACTAGATAAAAAGCAATGGTTTGACAAAACAGTCTCAGATAAAATGGATATGATCATGTCTCTTGCTGAACTCACAAAAAATAGAAAATGTTTGTGATTGATAAGGCTACACTATTTAGGATACGGCCCATAGGCTAACTGACTATATACAGTCTGGAAATTAATTTTCTTTGCACTGGGAGGAGACATCAGGCCAAGTGAACATCACGAACTTCCTTGCCATGCACAGTGGCCCTTCATAATTAAACCCTACCCTAACCCTGAATGTCATCTCCAATCACACCTCCAGTAAGTCCCCTAGCCACTGGGAACTGTGCCTTCCTCAAGGAGATTCCCATGGCTGTCTCCGTTGTGAGGCCAATAGCACCTAACCACTGTATTGTAAATATCTGTTTATATTCTAATGAAACACAAAGGAACTCAAGCAAGAATTCGTCATAAAAGTAATTATTACATTTAATTCTTCCTTCTGCTAATACCTAAAACTATGTCTGGAAGATAGTAGCTCCAAAATAAATGTTGACTGAATAAATGATGCAGGAATGAATAGCCATGGGTCAACCACAGTATCTTTCAGAGACTATTTTAATAGTAACAATAACATAATTTCACTAACTTTAGAAACCCCTGGAAGCTGAGGTTTCATGAAACCAATAGTCCTACCAAGTGTTTTATTATATTATGTAACAATTATGGTTTACATTCCAGTAAATACCAGGCTCTTATTCATAATTATATTTTTCCTGTGAAAGGTAAGGTAAATCAGTTATGAAGGTGAAAAGTATAATGGTGCTGAAACAGTAGGGGAACCCTAATTAGTTGGACGACTCAAGTCCGAGTCCCAGGAAATCATGCAAACGAAGTCTTAAAGCATAGATTAGTAAAGAGAGTGAGTTCCTCAAACTTGAATTTCAGTAAGAAGAGAATTGAGGGGAAAAAAACACCCAATTAAGTAGAAACTCAGTTGAAAAATGCACATAAGTCTTCATGATAACATTTTAAACATCTTTCATCACTATTCATTTTTATCTATAAAAACATGTTCGTAGTATTTAGTCCCAAATTTCCAAGCCTTGTGTTTCTCCTTCACTGCGATGTTATCAGCTGGAAGGGAAAGCTGGCCGTGAAACTGTTAGGGTAAGCACTTTTCCACAGGAACTTATTGCTTTAATAAGTTGGGAAAATGCACTTAAAGAAAAAAAAAATGTTATTCAGGATTCATTAGAGTTGGGGGAAAAAACCCCATGATTATCCATAGAATTCACACTTCCTAACCAAGGAAAGCTGAACATACCCTGAGGTCGTAAAGAAGAGAAGTAAAACAGCTACTCATCACTAGAGAGAGAACTCTATGTTCTCAGGGACAGTGCAATAAGTCAAAAGTACATAGACCAGTGTGTACACCGGGCAGTTATTCCGATGTCCCCATGGACCGGGGATTCCAAGATAAACAAAGCCGTACACAGGTAAGCACTCGATAAATAGTTTTTGAAAGGGTGGATGAACATGAGGAAGCGAGCTAATGCTCTGTCATATCTATGTTGTCCCCAGGGTAGATCAAATTCTCATTTCACATGTGCTTACAGAAAATAAAAATCAATTCATATCCAAGACAATTTGCATATCAGCATAATCTACTACCCTACAACCTCATGCCACTCTAGAAGTTGTTTTGTTGTCACTGTGTTTACTGATTCTGAAAGCAACAGAGAATAATACAGTAAAATCACTTTATGGCCTAAATGGAAAGATAGGAATCTTTTCTCTGAGATTTTTTTTTCTAAGAAACCTTATTGGTTAGAACTTATTTTTTTTTAAATACGCGTGACTTGGAATGATCAGCCTATGGTTAAAAAAATAATACTATTATGAGTCATGTCGGTAGCAATGCAAGGGAAAATAGATGATTCACGTTCCGAGCAGTGAGCATTCCTCTTCGTTTCCTGGTTTCCGGACACCTCCCTCCACTGCGCCATAAAACCTCAGCCTTAGCTTGCCTCACCTTTGTTTTTTTCCTGTTTGGGCTATGAAGTTTGGGTGTTTTGCATGAGGTTATTTTAAAGTTTCAATCCAATGTGGAGAGAAAGAACAGGTAGGAGAACGGACCCTCTTCACCCAGATTGCATCTATGAATAAAAGCCAGTAACATTCTTAAGTTCAAAGCAATCGCCCACTCACCGGATGGTCTCTCTGGATGATTGAAAACGGCTTAAGCAAGGACATATGGGTTTAAAGAGCCACTCAAAGTGACTGAAAAGCAGGTTTTCCACAAAGAAACCATGTCACCCTGTTGACGAATAAGCTTTGGCTGGCTGGTGATGGGCTTCCCGGGGGCTCACCGGCAGGGGGAGAGGAAGCATCGGTGAGTGTGGGAATAATAAGAGAATGCAGCGTCCTTCCCATTCCTACTATTATATAAATGTTATATTTGTTAGACTCACTCCCTCCCGGACCACCCCCCAAGCAGTTCATAGACAATAAAACACCAGGAATCCCTGAAGAGTGGTAAAATGCTGACATGATTTAAGAAGGAAGACTCTGATAAGAAGATAAAAATCTAATAAACAGAGTCTGGAGAACCTTGGTTCGTCTCAGGCGCTTGCCAGTGTAAGCAAAACCCTCCCAAGGAAAACAAAAGGAGCCTTAATCGTAAGGACATTCCACTCACAGACCATCTGAAGGAGAAAGTTAAGGCCGTGACCTCCGCAGGCTGCAGTTATGAGAGCTCTGACAAGAAAATATTTGATTTGGTTCAAGAAGCAAAATCAGTCATTGGATTTTTTAATATCTTTTTTTTCTTCAATAAAAAAAGTAAAATAATGCATTTTGTATGTGCTTTAGAGAGAGTCGTGTATACACGGTAAATATTTCTCCCACCCTGTAGTTTTTCTGTTTAACGTGGTCTTAATTTCTTCTTGGATTTTAATCAACCCCAGGAAAAGGTGGATTCACAGGCCCATTGATTTCCCTTTTTTAATTAACACAAGGCTCCCGAAGGCTAATCTCAAGTTTCACACACGAATCTACAAATATGTAAAGACATACATTCTCTCCAAGAACCACAGTGAGAATCTACAAAGCTGTGAGTTCATTGTTGAAGATTTAGGGAATACTCAAAGAATGTGTTGGTGTCTTTGAAATCTAGAACAGAGGATTCCACAGAAAGAGGCTGAAATGCACATCAGCTTGCTCCCAGGCTAACTTAAAACACAACAAACTACAACCTATAATGTGGTTGAAAATCTGAGTAATTCTATTGCAACACTGATAAAACATAGGTAATAAATATTTTTGTAGTTATTTATGCTTTTTGTATTTAAAGAAAATAAGTAGCATTAGAGAAGAAAAAAGTTGTGTGGAAATTTGGCAGGACGTTTCACACGTTGCCTGAAGCTTTCCTTCCAAAAGTTGTGCTATCCTATAAATTGGGGCAAGTCTAGCTGCTTTCTGTGAGAGAATGTGCGCGTTTGTCTCTGCAGCACCAAGGATCCTATACTGGGAAAATTATAATGCAGAGAATTCTACTTTCTTCAGGCTGTTAGAGAACACACGTTGCCTACAGCTTTCCTCCCAAGAGTTGTGCTATGCTGTAAATTGGGGCAAGTCTAGCTGCTTTCTGTGAGAGGATGTGTGCGTTTGTCTCTGCAGCACCATGGATCCTATATGGGGAAAACTTATAACGCAGAGAATTCTGCTTTCTTAAGGCTGTTTGGTCACACACGTTGCCTGCAGCTTTGCTCCCAAAAGTTGTGCTATCCTGTAAATTGGGGCAAGTCTGCTGCTTTCTGTGAGAGAATGTGCGCGTTTGTCTCTGCAGCACCAAGGATCCTATATGGGGAAAACTTATAACGCAGAGAATTCTGCTTTCTTAAGGCTGTTTGAGCACACACGTTGCCTGCAGCTTTCCTCCCAAAAGTTGTGCTATCCTGTAAATTGGGGCAAGTCTAG